>PVHP010011167.1:0-45594 GCA_004024765.1 Zapus hudsonius
CCAGAGGCATGGCCAGGAGAACCTGGCTGAATACTAGGCTATCCATGGTCCCCTGTCACAAGGACTGATCCAGACGACCCATGGAGGAGGTTATCCAGTGGAGGGGGGAGGGGAGGGCAGTGGGGAATTGGGGATAACAACTCATTGTTTGCCCACTAAATGTTGTAACTCATTATGGACAATAAATTAAAAAAAAACAACAACAAAACTAGGCAAAAAAAAAAAGATTTTTTTCCCCTCAAATGCAAGGTTCTCCACTCTTAAACATCCTAAGAGCCAGAATTTTTAGAATTATTTTCTCTTCTTTACAACTTATCAGAGATCACATTCTCATAATTATTTGGTACTTGGCAAAGTACATCTCATAATTACAGGCTGTGTGCTGTTTGTATTGAGGTTACTAAGGTTGAGACAGGATAGTATCATACTTGTTGCCACCTTGAACTACAGGAGTAAAAGGTGCCTAGGTCTTGGGTTGGTTCTCTCTCTCTCTCTCTCTCTCTCTCTCTCTCTCTCTCTCTCTTTCTCTCTCTCTCTCTCTCTCTCTGAAATTGCCCCTACAGTTTCTACCTTGAATATAGAACAAGGAGTCTGTTAGTTCCTTTGTGTTGCTGTAATCAAAATACCCGATAGAAATTAGGGAGGAAAGATTTATTTTAGCTCATGGTTTCTGAAGAATTTCGGTCCCTATTGACAGGGAAGGCATGGTGGAGTTCATGGTGTGAAAGCACAGATCACAGTAGTCCAGGAATCAAACAGCAGCTGGAACTAGGGGCCACACTCTTCATAGGCTGTCCCCTAGTAAAACTACTTGTCAACCATATCCTACTTCTACATGCTCTATAGCCCATGGAGTTAGTGCCCAAAGCTGGGGAACAAGAATTTTAACATGAATTCTGGGAAACATTTCAGAATCAAACCATAATTGATATAATTAAAAAAGAAAGGAACATGTAACCCCACTTTTTAAAAATGATCAAGAAGTCCTCAAAGGCTTCAACAGGATATTAAGCCAAGGATGGAATCTCCTAAACACAGGCTCCTATGTAGTGGCATAGGTAACACACCCAAGAAGCCAGTCTTGTCTTGATGATTGTTCAAAGTGAGATTTGGGTTGTTGCAGTAAAGTGGAATAAACCTATGGCCTTGCCCATTCTAGGCGAGTGCTGTATTCCTTATCAGCTTTGCGAGAGAGAACTGAGATGGTTTTTGTGAGATAGAGGCTTTATTTAACACCAGTGAGAGAGCGCTATGGTTAAGAGCTGGAAGACGGGGTTTCAAACCATGAACCAGGAGGAAAGGGACAGGGTGAAGGAAACTCTGAAAACCAGGGACAGAGGACAGAAGTAGAGCCAGGAGAAGGAAGTATCAACTAGAGTGGATGGTAGAAGGGGAATCTCGAAACTGCAAAGGAAAGGACATAGTGTGAGAGAAACAGGCAAGAGATGCGGGTGGCAGAAAAAGAGAGAGAGAAGGTTGCATGCAATTTAGGGCAGGAGAGCCCAGAAAGAGAAGAGACGAGAAGGTACTTGAGAGAGGAAAGGGTTTTTAAGCCCTTTGGGTAGGGGGATTGGAAGGGGGAAAAGCCCATTGAGATTTTGTAATGTGTGGTGAGAGGATTTGATGAAGCCTGCAGTAGCCAGGCTGGCCGAAAACCCTGCTGAACATTTTTGGGGTGTGACACCCACCAAGTGTCAATTACAACAGGAAGTTGTTTCAGAGACTAGAGCATGGCCTGTTGGGAGTTGGGGAGATGAAGATGAGAGGAAGGGATTCTGAGATTCTTACATTCCTGAGCTACATCACTGGCCCAAAAAAGGAGATTCTTAATAGTGCAGATTTTTCTAACCTGAGATCCATTTTCTGCCAGCTTCAGAGGCAATATCTGCTGGGGCTGGTGAAATAATTTGATTGGTTATAATCAGGGATCAGTTGTCTGGATCAGAACATTCCATTGTAGCCCTCAGAGTTTCATCAGAAAAATAGAAACTCCTTTAGGTATTTTAAGCTGCAAGGGATTTCATACTTCGAATTAGGTACTTCCTGAACTGTTGAAAATGTGGGAGGATCAGAGCTCACAGAGAGCCACCATCAAGTTTCTGAGACTGTACATATAGTAACTCAGCCCCAGAAAATTACTGGTGATGGCTAGCACCTTGGGGGGAGGATTTTCACCACTCCCTCACCTATCACTGCAGAAGATCAATAGGCTGCAGACAGCCTCTATTTCCCCTTCTGTACATGGATATCTCATCTTCACATTGGATTTTAAATCGGTAAAAGCATTAAGGGGATCTGGTTTCTATAGAAAGCAAAATTTCTTTCTAAGCAATGAGAGTATTTGAAGGCGTGGCATTATGCATTGTTGGTAAAGTAGTACCTGACATTTATATACATGTCGAAAATGTGGAGACCAACCACTATTAAAGAAAGCCCTACACACTATAATAGACACTAGACTTAATAGCTTAATGGAATAGAATTCCATTTCTTGGTCTCAATCTAAATAGCATTAGAAGAAAGAGCAGTAATTGCATCACCCTTCAGAAACCAAAACTGACAAAGACTTTGTCATCAACTCAAGGCTTCTCCGGTGGTTGTGGGCACTGATGTCTGGCAGGCAGAAAGCAAAAGAGTGAAAAATTTGCATGTCTGACTTCCATGGGTCACACAGAAGAGTTGTGTGCCTGACACTTTTTTTCTACATTTCTTTGGCTAATATGATTCCTAGTTCTACTTTTTTTTTTTTTTTTTTTTTTTTTTTTTTTTTTTTTTTTTTTTTTTTTTTTTTTTTTTTGCTTTGCTTTGCTTTGCTTTGGCTTGGTTTTCAAGGGAGAGTCTAGCTCTAGCCCAGCTAACCTGGAATTCACTATGCAGTATCAGGCTGACCTCAAACTCACAGCAGTCTTCCTACCTCTGCCTCCCAAATGCTGGGATTTAAGGCATGTGCTACCACAACCAGGTTAGGTCTGCTCTCAATTGCAAAGGAGGTTGGGAAAATTACCTGTGTCTTTCAAGGTAATGGAAATGGATAGGCAAGCAACTAGGCAGTTTCTGTCACAGAATACAAACCCACTTTGCCTTTCCATCATTTCAGCAACCAGAGTCATCATGCAAAAGAGAACCACATAGTTCTGAATATTTTATTTCGACCTCTTTGCTTTGTAACTTCTGTATCTGTAAAATGAGGATAATAAGTGCATCTCATGGATTTGTTCTGAGCATTTCATGATATGACACAAATCCAATATTTGTAGTGCTTGCAAATTAGCAAACACTACATAACATTAACTGATGCTATCAATACTGATCCTGATATTTTAAGAATGAGTAGCATTATTCAGAAAGAAGTTAAAGTGTATCTCAATCGTGCTCAGAATATTCTGGGCACATAGTAAAAGCTCAGTGCACATGTACCATCATTAACTTACTGAGCCTATCTGGCATTATAACTGTATTTATTGTTACCTCTTTTTACTCACAAGAGCCCATTGGACATATTAAACATTCATCTATAACTATAATCAAAGATCCATCACCAGATTTACATGTGTTTATGGCTATAATTCCTAGATTTAGCCTGACAATTGAGGTTCTGTGTGTAAATTGCATTTCATTTGTTTATGGAAAGTTTAAAGATAAACAAACTACTCCAGGTTTTGATGATGGTATTTGAAATAGAAAGTGTCACAAATGCATATATATATATATGAATGGTTATGCCTCATAATTTATTCATGAGCACATATTAAACATTTTTCTCTAATAGTTCTTTAGGGAAAGTGTTTTAAATGTGCATGCAATTGAGTCAATCATAAATTTGGTTAGAACATTTTGGAACTAAATGCACACTATTAAAGATGAAGGTAGTGTTAGGCCAGATGTCTCAGACGTCAATCAGGAGAGGACATTTGTGCACATCTTTATACACGTACCTGGCAACATAATTTTTACAAAGGCTACTGATTAAATGAATCACTTTGTAATGGAATGGATAACCCAGGCACATGTCTTTCATCTTGATTCAACCTCAGGTGTCTGTAAACATCATAAAACACCTCATTTGTCATTCCTTGATTTGAACATGGGAAACAAAATTATATTTTTAAATATTTATTTATTAGGAGAGAGAGAGAGAGAGAGAGAGAGAGAGAGAGAGAGAGAGAGAGAGAGAGAGAGAGAGCAAGCATAGATGCACCAGGGTCTCCTGCCACTGCAAACAAACTCCATGTGCACATGCCACTTTGTGTATCTGACTTTACAGGGTCTCCAGGGAATCAATTCTAGACTGTCAGGCTGCTGAGCAAGTGACTTTAACGACTTTAACCACGAAACCATTTCTCCAGCTCAAGATTGTATTTTTCAACTCCACAAATATTGCCTGGTCTTCGAAGGTGGGTGCTTGAGGCAACAGTCACATACTTTTCCTTTCGTTGGGAAGTCTGTTCTTGCCATCGTATGTTTTTTGATGGCAGGTATTTTTAAAGTAAAGCTACAAGCACTGTTAGATGTTGGATGATAAAAAAAAATAAAGGTTAGCTAGTGAAACATCATAATACAAAGACAGACTCCTAACACACTCAAAGCCTATAACCATGACCCCATATAGTTTGCCTAAATGCATTGAAATAAAGAAGCAAAAATCTTTGAAATGCTCAAAAGAACATTTGCAGCTCTGCCGAATTATGTATTTTACAACAGCTATTGGGCCAAAGTGAGGGAAAAAATGTAGATTTGTCACTAACACACATAATGTCAATTTGTTATTTAAGGCTAAGCTCAAATTTGACTTTTCAGGTTCAATTTCTGTTCTTCCACTCCAAATGCCCACCAGGCATGGACATGTAGCCCATGTCGTTTCTCCATCAGCTCTTTGCCCAAATGCATATCCTCCCATTTGGTATGTCTCTCTCTGCTTCTGTCCACCATACCCTGCTTTCTTCAAATGCTTCTTCCTAAGTGCTTCAACATGCTTCTAGCAGATGTTCTGTTCTCTCTGACTTTCAAAGAGCATTATTCGGTACTCTGTGGTTTTCATATTATGCTGTTCTTATTATGCTGACGAGCAGACTCTATGCTCCATAACTTTTTCTTTATTCCCAAACTTTATATAACATAAAACATTGCCAAGAAAGTATGTATGGAATAAATTAATAAGTATATGAATAATTTTATTCTCAACATTTGCTCACAAACCATTCTGATTAATTATATACAGAAATAAACGATCTGCTTATTAAATAAATTCAACATACATCATGTGTACACCTAAGTCCTAGTGAGCATGACCTTTGGACTAATATAAGAAAAATATTCTTCCAAGGCAGTATTAATTTGACCTGTCTTTTGGAATGTTCAGACCGATTTTCTCATGTTGCTCTTAACCAATTTTGAAACGCATACATAGTATTTATACACATAGATGTGACATTTGAGATGAACTTATTTTCAATTAAATTACAAAAGAGAAAAACAATGACTCAAAGGATAACGGAAAGGCTGTAGGGGTAGAATTCTGTAATAGCTTAGCTGGACCTCACTACAGATAGATGAGAAAGAAGCTTGCTTTCACAGAGAAATGACTCAGCACTGTTAGAGAAGATGATGGGGTTATGTTATTCTTTCATCACAAACTGCCAGGTTCACTGGGATGGGCACAGAGTGCATTTGATTCAGAAGACAATTGGCCACTGTGCTTCTAGAAAAATTTTAAGCAAGTTCATGTATTGAAAGAGCATAGAAGTCCTGTTCTTGTCATGAAATCTCAGGATGAAAAATAGACTGTGAAGATGTCTTTAAATATACATGGGTTTACAAATGGACAGCAATTCTCCCAAGTTGTTTTTAAGTTGTGTCAAAGCCTTCAAAATATGTTCATGTGTTTTCTAGATTAAGATTTATTACAGTCTCAGTAATACCTAAACTTGTGAAACTCCAAGCTTTTCCCGGGACTCATCAGAGAAGAATATGGATTGTAGTTTGGTTTTGGGTGACAAATACACAAGACTGTGTGTGGTCTAGTGTAACATAGGACTGGCTCTCTGTGAGCTGTGCCATGCCTCGCTCTGACTGACTGACGAGAAACAGGATCAGCTTACATACAGAGTCAGGACAGATCTGAGAAAGAAGCTACATATCCTAAAGAAGAGGGTCTCATCAGCTGCATATGAAAATTTACATATGCCTTATCTCAACCCCAGTTTGCAGATGGAGGGGCAAGGAAGCCAGATGGGTGGCCTCATTGCCAACACGAGCCTCTGATGCCCTGGTATGCTAGGAAATTATTTCTATCTTCTGTCTTTATGTGACCATTCAAAGAGCAGTGTTTATTTTCCTACTCTTCACATTCTATTTCCATGGAGGCATAAAGTAAGGATGTGAGTGATCACTGAACACTGATTTGAATGTAAAATCTATGGCCATTTGAAAGGGAAACCTTCAGGAGCCCATGTAATAAAACCCTGGGGAACTTAGGAGAGATCAACTGTGCCTAATTGGATCTGACGTGACTGAAGCACACAGAGCTCTCTGAAGAGTGTGCGGCCAGATTCCCCAAACCCTCTGCTCAGCACTATTCCGAGTTCATGAGAATAGCTCATGCATTTAGCTAATCTACAGCTCAGTATTTTAACCTCTCCCAACCACCCTCTAATGGGCAGTCACAAGAAAACAAAATTAAAAGGTTGTGTCATTAAAGACTTTAAATAGGAACCAAGAAGAACCGATGGAGCTGTCCAAAATCCATGCCATGCAGTATTGCATGATTTCATCAGAAGTTGGCCTCAGAAAGCAATGATAGCTTCCACCCTGGCAGGTGCCAGAGTTGCCTCCTGTTGCTGGGACCCAGTGCTGCCCAGTGTGGAGAGCTGGCTGCAGACACAGAGGGCCTATCCTGGGTGGTCCTGGTGGTCTGCAAAACCATGTGACTCTTTAGGATCTTGTCACATATCTCCGGCCTCTCTTCATGTGAGTTTTTGTAAGGAGCTCTAAGTGCAGCACACATTGCTATTCATAATTATCATGAATGAGAAGAGGTTGTTATGGAAAGAAAAATATGAATCCCTGATAGGTTCCTTGTCAGAAGAATTTTCTTTCTGTCTCCTTTTGCTAGTGTCGTAGATTCGTAAGCTATGGAGCCAGTTAGCCTTGGTGCTTTTTGTAAAGCACCTTCTCATGGATATGGTCACTTAGGTATTAAGCAGCCTTACAATCTCATGTTCAAGAACTCAGGTGCTTTCTAGGTGTGAAAAGCAAAATAAAAGCTGGCATGTCTTACTGACCACACACTTGACCTGCCTATACTTGAATCTTCTTATCTCCAAAACGAATCTTACTGTGTTCATACCATGGGCTTTTGACTGGGAATCCAATGAAGGCATCCATACCTCTCAAGCCCAGTACCTGTCACACTCCTCAGGAAGACTCAAGGGCTACTCTCACTGTTGATTTTTGGGCATTGGGATCTGAGACAAAGGGTCATGTTTTGAGTTGATTTCTGTGCTTGGTGATAGGCTCTTATTCATATTATGGATTTGGCCTGCTTGAGTAAGTATTCTGAAACATTCTTCAGGATTTATCAAATTCCCCGCAACCCCCTTACCCTGTGACATTCAGTAAACAAAGTGCACAAGGATGCTTCAGGAATTCTGATCAAGCTGAAGTTCCCGTTGCTTAGGTCGCCTCATCACTGGCCTTTCTCCTCCTATGTTCTAAGGAATAGGCTTAGACTTGTATAATGCTTATTATGGGCCATGCTTACATGTGTCAAACTAATTTAATCCTCTCAACAATTCCAAAAGGCGCTTATTCTATCTGTTTATAGAAGAGGCACAGAGACTTTAAGCAGCTTGTCCAAAGCCTTGTGAGGCCCTATCATTAAGCACCCAGATGAGGATTCAAGCTCAGGCATTCTTGCTTGTGAACTCATGAATTTAGAGTTCGTGCCATTCTGCAAGGTTTTATGTTTTGCTTTGACTATGGTTGACTTTCTAGGACTTGACCTGGTCATGAAAGCATGGCTGGCACTCTAAATTTTTGACAGGTGCCTAGGCATGTGAATAGTGCTTTCATAACTATCATGGTACCTGTGTTCCCATCAAGCATTTCTTTCATTACCTATCATCCTAATGTTTCAAATTTTTATCTCCTCATTATGCTAGATATCTTTATATGTGCCATTTCTCAACTGGAATATAACAGACACTTTCCTGAGGGCAAGAACCATGTTTTATGCTCGTTACCTAACTGCCACAAGAATAGCTAAAATTCAGTGATGGCACCCAAAACCTCAGAAATAACTTTGTAAGTGGATTGGAAATAAGTTGTTGAAATAAGATTTACTTCCCTTTCCAATTCAACCCTTCTCTTTGCTGTCTTCTACAAAATCTCTTTGGATGAATATTTTCAAGATGAAAAGATGACGTGGCAGGTGAGTTAAGGCTGCAACAGATGAAGCTTACTTACAGAAGGAGAAGGGTGAAGGGTGTTAAACAGATCAGAGCACCAGGCAATGAGCAGGCTGTAAGATTGTTTACAAAATAAAATAAATATGTGTCTGGCATCTTCTGCATTTTCTTAAGAGAGAGAAATCTTCGGATTCCTTAAGGGCAAACGTGTTCTTGGAATTCTGTTCAAATAGGGCTTGAGTATGCAGAGCTTATATACTAGATACAGGAAACAATATGAACCAATATGTTATTACAGAAACCACCAATTTGCCCTCCTTAAATAGGGCATTAACGGGGCAACAATGGCTACATTTTGGTGTTGGGGTGTTGGAACTCATCCACCTTCACAGAACAGAGGCCATACCACATTCTGAGTCATGGATAATGGTAGCGACACTGCTTCTCTCTCCTTTGAACTGCTTACCTATTCATTGACCTAACATGTTTTAAATACCACAAAGGAGTTCGTCTCTATTGTGAGCTGGGTAGAAAAATATGCAATAACTCATTTTCTAAAAAGACTGTAATTACATCTAAGAAATATTAACAATTATAGTATCCTGAATAGGTAAGTATAAGTTAGCTTCATGAAAAACCAAGACATACCTAGCCTTTCTTAAGCTCTAGAGCAAATAAGGTAATTTGAACATTATTTCCACAATGAGGGTGTGCTTTCTTCCTTTTCAATGAAGAGGATAATTAGGATGACAAAAGAAATCATACTTGGGCTTATAGAGCCCATGGCTGAGGTTTACCAACGTGATTTCTGGCTCTGAAGTAAGCTTGTCGGACTGATGTCAGCTTTAGAAATTTGAATTTTCCATACTATTTTCCCCTGTGGGCTTCCTCTTTCTCTAATAAAACTACTTTAATCTCATCCCCATTCTGGTCCTGAATACCAGCACTTAAAGTGAACTGTCTATATCTGACTTACAAAAGAAAAAAAAAAGTAGTTCAAATAACAACACAGAGAGTGGTTTTCTCTCTTTTCCCACCTAGCTGCATCTGTCACATACATGGACTGGCCCCTGACATAAAGCTCTGATATTGATCTGGAGTCTTATCGATCTCCAGCTTAATATAGTGATGGTGTCTACCAATAATGTAGGCAGTTCCAGAGGCACTCACTTAATCTTCTTTTGTTCACTTACAAAATGAAAAGAATGTCTTTACTAGACTGACTATTATGGGATTCCAGTAGACCTTACCCCAAACTGAACTTTGAGATCCGATGAAAGACATTTTTAAGCAAGCTTCTTCTTTTGTTATATTAATTTGGGATTGGATTTCCTCCAGTGGTTCAAACAAAATGAAAGCAGGATCTTAAAGTATTTAATATAGTCTCTTCTCTCCCTTCTTAATTTGAATCAGAATTAATTCCTTTCAAGATCATCCCAAAGTGCCGGTGTGTGTACCATACACTAAAGGACAGTCAACTTTCCTGTGACATCCTAGAGAACAGAATGGTTTCATCTGCTCGGTTCCACAACACTTGTTGGCAGTTTCTCTTTCAATTGCCTCTTTGTTATTTTTCTGGTTAGCCATCATTATTTAACAAATGGCTCTAAGCATTATTAGCTTAAAACAATGGCAGTGGTATATTTAGCCCACAAATCTGCCATTTGGAAAGGGCTCAGCAAGAAACACAGCTATGGTGGCTCAACTGGGACAGAAGACCCACCTCTGAGAAGTTTTGTTAACATGACTGGTGTGGCTGGGAGCACACCTGGGTCTTGTGCTTTGGGTCTTGGCTTCTGTGGGTTCAAGAGCTGGAAGCTGCCGCTTTCCTTCTGTCAAAAGCAGCATCATTTCTGCCATATTGAGTTGGACAAAGAAGACACAAATGATGCTGAAATTTAATGGTAGGAGACATATGAGGACTCATGGGGAGATGCGTTAAATGCTTTGGCCACTTTATATTGTTAGCTCTGTTAATTGTTTTCTAGGGACCTAAGCAGGAAACTTGGGCTTCAGGAAACTCTGATTGCTTTTTCTTTCTCTTATTTACCCTCCTCTATACTACCCAGTCTAAAACTACATATAATACTTGGAAGATATAAATTATAATTATATAATCTAATAACATATTCATTAAAGTATGTAGTATGTATCAATTATCAAGTCCTATTTATTGCCTCCCATAATCTCTCCACTTTTCATGAGTGCCAACATTACTCTGTAGTGCACACACCTCCCTCAGCTGATTCCTCACTGGTCTCTCTGCTTGCAGCCGCCTTACCTCCTAGAATATAATCAAAGTGGATTTTGTTGTTAATTACACATATATGATTGACCTGGTTAAAATCCCCTAAGTGTCCTCCATGCTGTGAGGGTCAGGTACACATTTGTTGCATGGCTCATTAGGCCTTGAATCGTCTGGTCCCCTCCAGCTGCACTTTGTATCTTTTTAGTTTTACCCTCACCTTTACTCAGAAACATATATTGTTTTTCTCAAAATACTTTTGTTTTTGAGTACCTCTGGGTCGACTGTTCTCTTTTGTGGAATGTTTTGTTTTGTTTTTTTTTTGGTGACCCTTTGCTTTCTCACTCTCTCCCATTCCCATCGCTGGAACAATGTCTCATGCTTCAGATTTCAAGTTACTTTTAAGCTGACCTCTCTTCTCTGGGAAGCATTTTATGACACTTCATGTACTCATTTCCAAAGTGTTAACTGTGTACTAATCATGTATCAGGCACCTATACAGGCTCTGAGAATACTATAGTGAACACAATAAGCTAGAGAAACTTCGATCTTGGTAATTACCATTCTAGGAGAAAACTGAAGCAGTATGGAAGAAACTGATAAATAGAACATTTCAGTAATGATTAGAGCTAAACAGAAATTAATGAAGCAGGACGAGCAATATGAAATCCTGGTGGCGTTGAAGATGCTGAAGTTTGTCATAGTGTCTAGGAAGCCATCACTTGAGTCAGACTTGAATGGGATGGGGGACCGGTTGGGAAAGCTGACTGAGAAATGAATATTCAAGATAGAGAGAAAAAATAAGTGCCAAAGCTTTTAGATAGGCATGGGCTGCTGGGTTTAAGAAATGTGAGGGTCAAAGTAGCCAGAGTGACTGGGGAGGAGAGCAGAACAGAGAACAAGATCAGAGGTCATGGCCCTGTCCTTGGAAAGTCCCGAAGACAGGAGACACTGGGCAAGTTTGAAAGGAGGAGCAACTTGCTCTGACTGGTTTAAGGGATCTCCCCCTTTTCCCCATGTCATCCCACACTGCCTTCTACTCTCATTATACAAGTTTTTACCTGTCATGTTTTTCTCCCTCACTGGTGTTTAGATTCTATGAGGAGAGATATACTCTGTCCGATTTATTAATATTTTATCTCTACCGCTCAACCCAGTGTTCATGACTCAAAGGTTCTCTGGAAACATGTTTTTGATTACAATTTAAATCAGAAAATGAAAGCCAACCCTCATGCTATTCTTAAGCTATTTTCATTATTGCTACAACTTCTTTAATAAGATTGAATTTTAAAAAGAAATCCCAATTCAAAATGAGGGCAAGCTCTAAGTATGAAGTTATCAAGAAAGAGGGGTCCCTGCTGGCTAGCTTTCATAGTGCTGGAAGGCACTGTGCAGTCCAATGGGAGAGAAATGTTATCCCTAGTCCTACACAGCTGTGGACTCTGCAGTGTGTCATTTCAGAAGCCTGCAGAGCAGAACTGCTCTTACCTGAAAGCAAAACAAGGCCCAGGAGGGGGCTTGAGTCCCGCAGTCCCCTTCAAGACCATGCCCCCAGTAACCTAAAGACCTCTGACAAGACCCTGACTCTTAAAGAGCTCACCACCTCCCAGTAATGCCACCCAGGGACCAAGCCTTTCACTGAATATGGACCTTTGGGGAGTGTTCTAATCTAAACTACATCAAGGCTGTACTATGAGCATTATAGTGAGTAATATGGAGGGGAATAAGTATAAATTGTGGGAAGAAAGTAGAACATTATGTACTTAAAGAAAATATATTCTGATCTGATTTATGTTAGCATTTGTGAAATATCAGGAGGAATAATTGGGGCTGGAGAGATGACTCAGTAGTTAAAGGCACTTTCTTGCACAGCCTGATGACCCGGGTTCAATTCCCCAGTACCCACTTGAAGCCAGATGAAGAACGAGGAGAAATAATTATTCATTGGCCAAAGAGATCTGTTTCATGTTTGGTTTGATAGAGAAGATCAGAAAGGGGTTCTTTGAATGATCAATTTGAGATATGGATGTTTGCTGATGTTTGTTGAGTTTGCATTGTTACAGTCTTATTATGCCTCATAGCAGTTGGAAATGTTTACTCTGTGCTATTAAATGTAACTTGTTTTAATTTATAGAACTCTTAATTAAGGGGACTTACCTTATGTTGGGGGAAGATTATGCTTTTCCAGTTGTATCTTGTTACTGTCTTCATTTAGGAATTAAGCATGATGTAAGGAGATATGGTTTAATGCCAAGTTGACAAGGGGTGGACTTGTGATGGTTAGGTTATGTTGTCAACTTGATCTTTTTAATTATCTTGGGTGGGTCTCTGAGGATGTTTACAGGAAGGCAGCCTCTCAGTAGAGGGTAGGATATAAGGAAGCTCAGGAGAGCTAGAAGTAAACATCCTTTCCTGTGTGGGCAGTGCAGGAAGGAAATTCCAGAGACTCAGGAAGCCATTAAGTCTGGGATAGGGTTGCAAGGCCCCACCCTAAGGCTATATAAAGGGGAAGAAATTCTCTCCTTGGCCCCTCCTTACTGTTCCCCATTCTGTGTGTGTGGTGTAGGTGATGGGTTTTTCTCTCTGCTCGAACCTGTGAATGGTACTTCCCTTCAATCTGTAGTTTTAATAAATACTTTCCTCCCCTAAATTGTGCCTAGTTTGAAGACTGATCCCAGCGGTGTATCTGACTGCTACATTGGTTTAAAGTGTAAAGAAAATAGGGTTTCTGGAGACTGGATCTTGCCAAATTTTACATCTCGGAAGGAGAGAGAGGAAAGCTAAGTTGCTGAGTCTGGAGCCAGTCACATGTTGATGCTCTGTCACTTACATGAAAAAGAAACGACTTCTCCATAGGAGCTGCTTGGGTCTTTCAGGGTTAGTCCCTTGATTTAGAAGCTCCTGCTTTCCATGGTCTGCTGTTTTCTTCTCACGGACTCAGTCTAGACATGCAGTGGTCAGTCTTGGACCCTGAGGACACTGTAGTTTTCTGATTGCTTCACGTTTTCATGTCTGCTTGCCCACTCACTGCACTAGCAAATGCTGAACACCAAGATCCATGCCTACACAGGCTTCTCTTTCCTTCTCCTTCTGCCCCATCTGACTTCCAGGCTGATGTGTCCCAAATCCAGCTCACCTGAATCCCAGAGAATTGCCATGCAGCTCCATCTCTTGAAAGGAAAGGAGAGCATCACAGATACACACCCTTCTCAACATCTCCCACAACTTCTGGAACTATCATTTGTTTATGAAAATTTGACAGTCTTTACATGTAAACTGTGTGTCAATGTTGACTCTTGTAATTATATAGGCAAGAGAGATACAACCAAACAATAAAAATCTTGATTTGGAGAAGTTGTGTTAGCATGACACCTGAGCCTAAGCTAGTTTATTGTTGTGAGCCTGATTTGGGAATTCACCATGCTCACTGTGCTTGATAAACTTGAACCATGTTAGCCCTCAAGTTTTAAGGAACTACAATTTTAAACATCTATAACAAAATAAGGTATAAGTAAATAAGAACTCCCAAATTAGATGCCACTTTCAGCAGCACTCTGAGCAAATCTCTAAGATAACATTGACGGACTCTGAGAATCTTTTCATTAAATAAAGTCCTTCCTCTCATAGGTTTTTGCATGATTTACAGGAGAAAATGGATTCACTTATTTCATCACTAAGCGAATGCATCACTTCTCTGCTTTCTGGGTTGTTACCGACCTCTGCATGTGTTTACATGTGCAGACTGAGATGTCTCTTGTTTACCACTATGGATATGTTACAACCCGTAGTAAAAGAAAGTAAATATTTCCATAAAATGCCATGAATCATACCCAAGACTAAAAGCATTGGCATCCGTCGCTGATCTCATACCATTATAGTATTCACCACTGTGAATATGTAATCAATGTTCATTAATTGTCTTCTACAAGCCAAGGACTTCGAGGCATGCAGAAAGTATCAGTGGATGAAATCAGAAACCCCCCCAGGCCTCATTAAGTTTATATGTAGGGGCAGGAGATAGATATAAAAACAATCAGAAATATTTAAATAATTTAGTTTATGTATCATACTTGAAACGAAAACTGAGAGTAGAGGAAAAGTAAAGCAGATTTAGGAAAGATCTTTTCCCTCCCAGGGATGCACTAGGAAGGGTTCTAAGGTGTAACCTAAAACTGCTAAGACCTTGGAAATCACTGTGTATGAAGTCAGATAAGGAGAGGAAAGAGGAGGTCAGTGGGAAGAAGAAGCTCTTTAGAGTCAGAGTGAGGAATATGCTGAGATTGTTTATGGAAGTGATTCTGGGCTGTAATTTTCTGGTTTTTGTTTATTTGAGACATTGTCTCATGTAGCCCAGGTTAGCCTCAAACTCACTATGTAGGTGAGGACGCCTTTGAATTCCTGTTCTTCCTGCCTCTGCTCCCCAAGTGCTGGTATTACAGGTGTGTATCACCACACTCAACTGTGGGTCCAATTCTAAATGAACTTGGAAACCATTCCAGTTGGATAAGCAAAATAGTGACAAAATTCAAATTTCTAAATGATTCATCTTACTGGTGTTCTAGGCCAATTATCTGGGGAGGAGGATGTGGTGTGTTTGGGAAAATAACAGTGTACTGCCCATAATCCAGAAGATGGATGCCAGTGGGTGGGTCAGGGTTGCAGCTGTAGAACTGGGAAACTGGTAAATGGCTTATGATTTTGAAGAATTGGGTCAAGAGAAAGGAGCTGGAGATGACTCCAGGTTTGGGCCTAAACTACTGGAATAACAGAATTGGTAATAACTGAAAAGACAATAACCATAGAAGCAAGTTTGGTGTGGGGTAGGAATTTCCCTTTGGACAAGTCAAGTTTGAAAAGATAGTTAGGCATCCAACTGGGGGATCTGCAAGTCAGGAGAGAGGCTTGGGCAGGAGATAGAAGCCAAGTGTCATCAGCAAGCAGGTATCTAAAGTCATGAGGCTGGATGTAAGCACTAATAACAGAAAAGACAAAGGGGTCCTGATCCAAGCCTTGGGGCATCTCCTCCCAAGAGGGCAGGGAGATGTGCAGGAATCAGATGGAGAACCCAAGGCCAGTGATGGAGGAGGAAAGCCCAGAAAGCTGGTGTCTTGGCAATAAGTGAGTGATCACGGCATTGACTTGTGCTGTGAGGTAAAGAAAGCTGAAGATCGGGAATGGCCATGATCTTTAGCAACGCTGAGGTCCATCTGCCAGCTCCTTGGTGTGCTGGGGATAAAGTCTAACTTGGGGCTGGAGAGATGGTTCAGCAGTTAAATGTGCTTTGCTTGCCAAGCCTGACCACCTGTATTCAGTTTTCTAGTACCTATGTAAAGCCAGGTGCCCAAAGTGGCACCTGCATCTGAAGTTCACTTACAGCAGCTAGAGTTCCTAGCACAGCCTCTCACTCTGTCTGCCTCTTTCTTTCTGTCTTTCTAGGTCTCAAATAAATACAATAAAATTAAAATTAAAAAAAATAAAATCTAACTTGACAGACGGGTATTTACTCTTGTTCTTTCTTTCCACAGTAGCTTAAAATTCTGTATGAAGACATATGGTGGCAATATAATTTTAATGAATCCCTTTGGGAATTTGTTCTGAAACTCTTTTAAGATTCTTGTTTAAACTGACCCTGACATAACAAAGCTGCCATGTTTGAAAAATTTCTCCTTTCCTTTCCCCCTCACCCCTTGTAATCTCAATTCTTTTTTTCTGTGAGATTGATTACTTTAGTTACCTCATACAGGTGAAATAACATATTTATTTTTTCACTTAGCATAATGTCTTCAAGGTCATCGGGGTTATAGTATAGAGCAGGATTTCCTGCTTCTTGGAGACTCAATAGAATTCACTACGTGTCTGTGTTATGTGCTATCTTTTTATCGTAGTGAACACTTGAGGGGTAGCATTGAGATGAACCTGGGGATGCAGGTATCTCTTTAAGAGCCTACTTTCAAATATTTTGAGTATAAATATGCAAATGGTACTATTGGGTCATACAGTAATTCTATGCTTTATTTCCAGGAATCAGTTTTATAGTAAATGCACAATTTTACATTCCTACCAACAATTCACATGGGTTCCAATTTATTTATATATTCTCTCACAATAATTATTTCCCATTTGTCAACAATACCATCCTAATAAGTGTTATAAGCATATATTTTTTCTTTTTTTCAGAATTTGCATATAAAATTAGTATATCATATTAGCCTTTAATATATAGTTTGACTTTGTGTGATAAGTAAAAATTATTTCACTACTAATATTCAACATATTTAGTACATGCCAAGTGATCAATTATGTTTTTTCTTTTGTAAATTATAAAAATCTTTTCAATTTTTTATCATTCCTTTTGACTTATAAGAGCTGCTAGTATATAAAATGTTATGATTTTATTTAATTTTTTATTTAAATACACTCAAGCTTCATATACATTTTAATTTTGCTTCCACATTTATACAATAAAATACCTGGAAACTTTAAATCATATTTATCTATTTTTACATGAAGAAAAAAATTTCCATGTAAGTCAAATATCCATTACTTTTCTCCTAGTGTTAGTCTTTTTTATGAACTTACAGTGTGAGAACATTTCCAAAGAGGGTTATCTGGGAATGAAGATCCTACATGGATGTAGGTAGCAAGATGATCCCATGGGCTGGGGACCTGGGTGAAATCAAAGGGGGCAGGAGTAAGCCAGCTGATGCAAGTACTGTCTCTCTGCTCCTTGGCTGCTGTGTGAGCTGCTCCCTCCACCATGCCCTCTCTTCATGGTGGACAGAAACCCCTGGAATTGTCAGCTAGCATAAGTCTGTTCTCTCTCTAATTGTCATCGTTAGGTGTGTATTTCAGTGATAAAATGTCTCGCCAATGGAACCCTCCAAACTTTAGTAAACATGAACATATGTGGCAGGCGGGTATAAGGAGAATAGAGGTGGGGTGCTCTTGTCGATCACAGAAAAGGGGTACATGTTACTGAACAGAGTACAGGAACACATATGGGAATGACACATCCTGACTCCAGCATTCTGTTTACCTGTGGGGAAAGAGAAGTGGGGGAAAGCTTAGGGGGAGTCGATGTTATATCAGAGGCTTTAGGGCTCTATTGATTTTATTGTAAAATGAGAGAAACCTGAAGAAAATATAAAAATATGGCCATGAGTTAAATTTGGATAGTTATACCATTTTATTTTAGGTTAGGCACTTTTCATTTTGAGATATTTCATAATTAAAAAGCATTATATGAAGGTGAGGAAATTGAGGGAGACACTCTTGGGAGACAAAGGAGAGAGGTTTGATGATATTGTTAAACGTTAGTTAATTTCAAATAAATTAAGCCTGGAGCTCAACTATTTACGTTGTATTTTTTTCCATATTTATTGTAAACCTTGTATTTTTTTCTTTGACACAAGAAATTGAAATGAGTTTAAATCAGGCCAATAACATTTGGAGCGAAGAATGAATTTGTTATTAATTTTTAAAAGGAACTATTTGTTTTTGAATTATTTATCTCATATTGGTAACATACTGCATTGAAGAAAAAGAATGTTAGAAGTTTCTTTTTCCTGTGGAGTTATGGAGCTGGCTGAGCGCTTGCCGTGTCAGCCTGAGGACAGGGATTTGGATCCCTAGCACCCACATAAATACCAGGTGTGCTTACAGAGTCTGCCTGTAATCCCAGGGCTCAGGAAGCAGAGATGGGACCCCTGGGTCAAGCCAACTGGTGAGTTCTGAAGTCAATCCCTGGCCTTTACATGTAGCTGAATGCATTTGTACCTATACATGCACACACCACCCCCTCACACACATACATTTCTCTGCAAATTCTGCACCTTTAGGTACAATTCCAAAAGGTCAGTGTATTTCCTCCTGTTTGTCCATTTCCTTGTACCAGTTCATAAACATTTCTCAGACACTCTTGTGGCCTGAGGGGCCCCCATCTCAGAGTGTTTTTTTTTTTTTTTTTTTTAATGTGGATTTGGGTAGACTTTCCCTCGAAGAAATGACATCAAACTCAGAAGTGCCTGAGTAAAGCAATTCTACCAGTTACATGGCATTTGGTGCTTCCTGTAAGTGATGCAAACTTCATTAAAGAAAATGACAGATGGCATATGGCTGCAGGCAAAATGCCAGTCAACACAATGAATCCTACCATATTCTAGTCCAGGATAAACAGTGTTTTTAATCACCTTGAAAAAAAAAAGCTGTCACATTAATTTTTCTACAGCAACTACATAATTATAAACTTGTAGCAAGTTCCTGGTGGCTTACAAAATTAAAACCTAGCAACAGATAGGCAGTTGCTTTGGCTTTCTGCTTCTGGAGAGATGACCTCAAATGTTGTAGTGGTAACCGGACAGGATGAGGTCTCTGCTTGGCCAATGCTCTGGGAGACTTCCCACAGAGCTCTGGGTCATCCACTCCTCTTCGGGCATCTGAAATCTGAAGGCCTGGGGTGCAAAAACCGATATTGAGGTTTTATTTTGAGGAGTGTGTGTATAAGGCAGACACTTGTGATGGCCTGACTGCAGACAGCTTTCAGCCATATACTCATGTTTTATTGCATTTCTGTGGAAGGTGGGCACTTAGGAAGAGTGAATATTAAAGAGATAATTACAGTTCCATCAAGCTCTGAGGTTAGCTTCATTATTCATTGTTTAAGACATGGAAGAAAACAAACTCCCTCCAATAAGTTTTTCTAATAATCTGCTTGTCTAGCCAGTTTCACATGGAGAACACGAATCTAAATATATGTGTATGTGTATATAGTCCCAATATAAGGTTCAGTTATATAAGGAATAAGATTATTTTATAATTTTGTGGAAGTAGAAATAGGTTTAATTTTAGTATAGGGAAATTATGCATTGATTTTAGTCTGATTCATATCAGGCTCCTGTGCAGAAACAAAAATTCAATTCTGAAGCCACAAGCCCAAGTCAGAGCACTGGGTTGGTTTCTCCTGAGGGCTGTGAAGAGGCACCTGCTCTCTACCTGAGGCCTGGCCTCCAGTGGGTGGTGGCAATCTTTGGCATTCCTTCGTTTGTGGACGGTTCACTCTCATTCTGCAACCTGCCCTCATCATCAGTGCTAACCTCCCATATCTGATGCCAGGTGGGATGGCTTATAAAAAGATCTCCAAACAAGGGCACATGCTGAGACACGAAATGTTTGAATTTCAACAAATCTTTCTTTGGGGGATGGGTGGGAGGAGATGTGTGAGGAGGTGTTTTATATGTTTATCATAATCAACCATAAAGAGGAAGTACAAAATTCAACCCATAACACCTTCTTAAAAGGTAACCTTTTTAATGTGAATTATTTGAAATATTAAGCCCATTTTTGGAAGAAATAGCATCAAAAACAAATCAACATTTAATAGCAAGGATTATATAACTGGCCAGACATGATTGACCATTGATATCAGATACACAGCTAAGTTTTCAAGCTGAAGTGAATCAAATGGTTTCTGTGAGGAAACTTAAGTTACTACTGGACATCTCTTTGTAGGTTGAGGAATTGCTTTCCTGCTCCTAAAGATATTTCGTGTTGAATATTTTGAACGTGAAAGACTTCTGGATTTTGTTGCTTTTTCCTCATCTGTTGAAATAATCATGTTTTTGCCCTTTATTCTAATAAATGATAAGTTACACATTACTTCACATATGTTGAACCAATCTTGAATTCTAGGCTAGCTCTTACTTCATCATAGATACAGTGAATTTTATAAAGCGCTGCACATGGTTTGATAGGAAATAGTTGAGGATTTTTACAACTATGATTGCATGAGATATTAGCATGTCGTTTTCTTATATCTTTGTACAGTTTTATTGTCAAATATAAAAGAACTAGCTGAGAAATGTTTCCTCTTATTTATTGGAAGACTTTGTAAAAGATTGGCGGTGATTCTATTTCTAGAATTTTTCATTAGAATTTACTGGAAGAGGCCATATATTCATGGCTTTTCTTATCAGAAACATGCAGGTTATTAATCCCATCTGTTTACTTATATTTACTTACTGTACCTTTTCTATTTTTTTTTCAAGTTAGTTCTATAGTTTATATCTTTATAGGGCTTTTCATTTCATCTTGGCTATGTGATTTGTTGGTATACAGTTGTTCATAGAACCAATAAAACCCTTTTTGTTCTGTAAGGCCCACAGTAATGTCTTCTCTCTCTCTCTCTCTCTCTCTCTCTCTCTCTCTCTCTCTCTCTCTCTCTCTCATTGATTTTGGTAATTTGAACTTTATCTGTCTAATGCTTTGTCAAATTTGTTGATCTTTTCAAATTTTTGGTTATGTTGATTTGTCTCTTTTGTCACTATTTTATTGCTTTCTACTTAAATATTTATTATATTTATTGTTCTGGGCTTTTCTTGTGCTAGAAAATTGGCCAGCTCTGGTGATACACACCTGTAATCCCAGCACTCAGATGTGAGGCAAGAGCAAGATCAATCCAGCTGCAGCCTGTAGCTACCAGGACCCTTTCTCAAGTCTTTCCAGAGCTGGGAGTGATGACTCCTATCTGTAATCCCAAGAATTTGGGGAGCTGAGATTGGGAGATTTCTTTGAGTTTCTTTCCTTTTTTTAAAATATATATTTTATTTATTCATTTTCAAGCAGAGAGAGAAAGAGAGAGAGAGAGAGAGAGAGAGAGAGAGAGAGAGAGAGAGAGAGAACACACCGGGGCCACAACTTTTTGTGTGGTTTATGTGGGTCCTGGGGAATTGAATCAGAGGCCTTAGGCACTGGAGGCAAGTGCCTTAACCACTGAGTCATCTCTCCAGCCCTCTTTGTGAGTTTCTTATCAGCCTTGGCACATAGTTCCTCGCCAGCCTGAGCTATACTGGGACCCTGTCTCAAACAAATAAATTCACAGGAGGTAGAAGTAGTAGTATCAAAAGTTTAAGATCTGGCTCAGTAAAAAAAAAAAAAAACTGATTTGAATTAAAGAATTATTGGCACTCAACTTACACTTTTACCTAACAGAAAAAATATAAAATAAAAATAATTGATATTTTTATGAACTAAAAGCCATAAATTGAGTGCCAATAATCAATAATCCTTTCATTGAAATCAGTTGTTTTACATTCCTATGAATTGCTAAAAGGAAATCTATTATATTGATGAATTTACTTAGTCTATCAGAACTGAAAACAAACCTATTTACTGTCTTACATGTAGTGTGTGTGTGTGTGTGTGTGTGTGTGTGTGTGTGTGTTTGTATGTCTATGTGATGTTGTATATGCACAAGTGTGAACTATGTGTGGAGGGCAGAAGTTCATATTTGGTGTCTTCCTCAATTGCTCTCCTCTTAATGTTTTTGAGACAAGTGCTCTCACCAAACTTAGAGCTCACCAGTGTAGCTAGACATGTGAAATCATACAATCTTCAGAATTTTTTTTCATTTTTATTTATTATTTATTTATTCATTCATTCATTCATTTTCACATGAGTGTCTTGGTGGGTGAGGGAAGGTGCCCTGATTTCTTGCATCTGCAAATGAATGTCAGGCACATACACCACTTTTTGCATCTGCCTTTGCATGGGTGCTGGGGAGTTGAACCCAGGATGGCAGGCTTTGCAAGCATGTCCTCTGCCCCATGTCCTCGACCCAAGGGATCAAGATGAACCCTTGTCTCTACCTTACCTGCAATGTGATACAAGTGCATGAGCCATGCTTTTGTTTGACATGGGTGTTGGGGATCTGAACTCAGGTCTTCTTGTTTGAGTAGAAAGCACTTTACAAATTGATACAGCTCCAGTGCCTGATATTAATTTTGTGTGTGTTTTTCAGTTTTATTTTTTAAGATAGGTCTTGCAGCTATGTAGCCTAAGGTGGCCTCAAACTCAGGTTATTCCTTTCACCTCTACCTTTTGGGCACTGGAATTACAAATACGAGATGCCTTGCCCAGCCCAAATACTGTTTTAGAAGCAGATAGTATTCCAAGTCATTGAAGTTAATGCAACAACAAAAATTCGGAATGGAATCTCTGAGAAACCTGATATTCTATTCAATTATGACTTATTATTTGTAGTTTGGGGAAGTGTTTAAAAATGTTATGGCCAAAGTATTGAAAATTAATCTAAATGGATGAGTTTGTGTCACAAGCATTTAAAGAATACAGCGTGATGTAATCCTGAATAGGTGAATTTTAAAA
Organism: Zapus hudsonius; assembly: GCA_004024765.1. Taxonomy (NCBI): domain Eukaryota; kingdom Metazoa; phylum Chordata; class Mammalia; order Rodentia; family Dipodidae; genus Zapus; species Zapus hudsonius. The sequence continues at coordinate 22,810 of PVHP010011167.1, forward strand.
CCAGCTACAATAAATAGAATAACTGAGATTTACATGTGCTAATATATTCATATTTGATGGAAATATTGAAGTCTTTTATAACAGAATGCTTCATAAATACAAAATAATTTCCAACTTAATTATATCTGGATTTTTTTGTTTTTAGGTAATTTTATATATCTATATCAAGTATTCTCATTATATACACTCTCCATCACCTTCTCTAATCCCTCTCCTGACCACATTGAACCCCTTCTTCAAAACTACTCCTACGTCGACTGTGATTTTTTTTGTGTGATCCACTGAGTTTAAATTAGTATTCTTCCCATGAGCATGAGAAACTTACTAGTCTCTATACCATTGAAGACATATCTGCCTCAGGAACCATTAACTTCTAACAGCTCCCCAGAGAGGAGTGAGGGCTCAGGAGCCCCTTGACTGTCCATGATGAAATGTTGATGGGCCTAATCTTTTCCAGATCTTGTGCAGGTAACCACAAATGCTGTGCAATGTCCATGTCATTTCTGGAAGATAGCAAGGAACAAAAATTTAAAAAATTATTTCCCTAGAGCACATACAACTATATTTCCTTTTGTTATCATTTTTTGTAATTTATGTTTATGTGTTAAAGTTTTAAGTAGAGAAGAGACTCTTTTTGCCTTTCATTTATTTCCAATAGTGTTGGTTGACCAGAGTGGTAGACAAGTGACAGATAATGAATAAACCAGCCTCTGTGTGTCTCACCTTGTGTGTGCAGGAAACAGAAATGCTGACATCCGATCCACCGCATCCCATGCTCCTTTTAGATTTCTTTGCTATTCTTTCAGATAGCTAGCACTTGCCCTCCCCATGCCATAAGGGTGAAAAGTGACCTTATTCAAAGGACTTTAGGTCGAAGTAGTACTCTTAAATCAGAGAAAGTCAGTTTGGAGTCAGGATGGCTGAAGAAGCAATGTGTAAGAAAAAAAGAAGAGTTACAACCTGCTGATAAAGATTAAACAACTAGGGACCTTGCAACCCCGAGGGCTCAGTAGTGACTCTCAGGTGAGTATAAACTCTAAAACTTGTGAAAGCCTCAACAGCAACCTTAAAAGCAATAGCTGGGAAGGACTCAAGGAATACTAAGAGGCCAGGATGAGGGAAACAGAACACAAACATAAATGGAAGTTCAAAGGCTCAAGAGAAGAAAGAGACATGAAAGATAAATGCAGAGGGCACCCTGCTGAAAATAGCAGGGAAGCCATAAAACAAGGAAAGATTAGAGGTCACTTTTTTTGCTCAACAAAACCTGTACAGTAAAGGAGTCTGTGAGTCAAGAATAGGTTCCCCATAGGTTTCCCATATGATTTGTTTGAACACAAAAATATATAGCAAGAGAACATACCAGAGGCCAGGAAAAGGCTGGCATGATCTAGTTAACCTTAGCTTTAGAATTCCTTATCACCTTTTAGTAAGCACTTGCATGGTAGTAACATAGAATTATTTAAATTAATAAATACATACTTGAATTTGCTTATAACTAATCAGTAAAATAAATTCTGATACTATGACAACTCCACTAAAGACTTTCTGTCCTTGTTCTGAGTGGGATCCTAAATGGGTTCTAACACTGGTTCTTGTTATAATCAATATATATATACTTGCCAGTTATGGATAAAGTTTAAAAAAATGTTGACCAGAAAAACAGTCTCTCTGGTAATGGATATTTGACTTGAGTGACTTTCTCCTCTTGATGGCAAGTACATAGGACTTATTGACTGGAGGAGCCTCCCTGCTTTTCCATGTTCTAGTCATGTTCCACACCCGTTCTTTCTCTTGGACACTCTCCACCTACTTCCTGCCTGGCACAGTTGTTATATCCATCAGGCCCTGGCTTGCTTGGCCACTAGTCTATCCATGAAAGGGTCATAGACTATATTTCATTAATTCACAAAGGTATCCTCCTGGCCAGATCGCCAGCTGCTGAGTCATGCCATCACACCTGTCCAGTCCTTTCCTGGTCTCTGCACCTTCACTTGGCTTCAGTGGTGTGGACCTGGGCTGCTTTGACCACATCAGAGCTTCTCCATGTTTGGTCCTTTTGGTTTTCTCCAACATTGTTCTAAAAATCAAAAGGAAGTTAGCAGTACCAGAGATGAACAACTGAGCAGGAAGTAACTTGGAGAGAGGGCCATTCTTTTAAGAAATATTATCACCCAAATGAGGTCTATCTGCAGGAAGATGTCTCCTTTTTCTGTGTTAGAGTTATGAAGACAGGTAAGGCCAGATTTTGTTCAAGTCCACCGTGGCAGTAACCTACTTTTATGTCATGCTTATTTCTCTTTTGGTGAACAGGGTTTAGCAAATATATCAACTAGTCCACTAACTTTGATTAAAGCTTTTTACAATTTAGTTTCGTGTGGGGGTGTCTTTGTGTGTGTCCAGGCACACCATGGGCCTCTTGCCACTGCAAACCAACACCGGACACTTGTACCACTTTTTGTGTCCAGCTTATTTGGGTGGCTGGGGGATTGAACCTAAGCTGACAGGCTTTGCAAGCATGTTCTTTTAGTGACTGAACCATTTTCACAGCCCTTAGTTTTTATTTTTATTGTGAATAATAAATAACGCAGCAGAACATGATTCAGGCCTTGTCTTTTGAAGCCAGCATCAGGACGTGTACTAATGAAAGAGCAGCTGAGTCCCTTGTCTTTATCTAGACTGTCATTTCTTTCTAAGCATCCTCAGGCCTTGAAAATGGCTCATTGATCTTAAGTATGTTTTCAACCTCTCAACCCCTCTTTCTCTTGTGATAGGCCACTATGTATTGATTCATCAAACTGTTTAGGGGTGCTGTATGGAATAAATCCATAAAAGTTCAGACCCTGCCATTAAGAAGCCTTAGGGAAAAAGTATGGTATGTTAATATAGAATTGTGTGTTTTGTGGTGAGTGCCAGGGAGGTCACTCCATGTGCTGCAGTCTCATGAGAAGGTAACTCAAAAAGTAGCCCTAGAAAGGTACATTGGAACTTGCTAAGTCAAAGATAGAAAAGAAATAACCCAGACATAAAAAACAGAATGCAGGGGCTGATTGGTCAGTGGGTAAGGCTCTTGCCTGCAAAGCCTAACAATCTGGGTTAGATTCCCCAGTACCCACATAAAGACAGATGCACAGTGGATGGTGCATGCATCTGGAGTTTGGCCATTGCAATATTATAGGCCCTGGAGTGCTCATATTCATTATCTCTCTCTCTCTCTCTCTCTCTCTCTCTCTCTCTCTTGCTCTCGCTCTCACTCTCTCTTGCTCTCTCACTTTCTCTCTCCTTCTGTCTCCTCTCTCTGCTTGTAAATCAATAAATAAAAATGTTTACAAACAGAATACACAAGTACAAAAAAGAAAGGTGAGATTTTTGGAAAATTAAGGAAGTATGGCAGGAGAATGAGTACAAGGTGATGGGTGATGAGAAAGAAAGAAATGAGAGAGAGTGACAGGGACTGAGTGATGAAGGAGGTTGCTGTCCAACCAAGGAAGATTATCCCTTGATAACCCCCAGGGGTTTCCTGTTTGTCTGTTTTCTTTATGCTTTGCACTTCTTGTTTAGGGACACTTCCTCTTTAAGTGTCTTCAAGTCTTTCTGGGGGGGACCCTGCACAAAGAGTCACATTGTCAACAAACAAACCCACATTGCAACCATAGAAGGTCACTGAAAACCACCGACTGCTGTTGAGCAGAGGAGTGACATGAACAAAAGATCTGTAGCAGAATGATGTGCAGGAGGGATGCAACTAGTTTAGGGAAAAATAAAGATTTATTGTAACGTTTTAAAGGCCTTCAATAAGGTGCAACAAATATCTGTTTTGCATCTGGCTTCTGTTGTGTGTGTTTTGGGGGGTGTACTGCGAGGAGAGAGCACTTCAGAAGGCAAGTGTGTGAATAGTGGTATCGTTGATTGAAACAGTGGTTTCAGATAGGAGTCCAGTTTCTTGAAGGATGAGGAATTCACATGGCATGAGGAGTTGAACTGTCCTTGGATTATATGATTGCAAGTATGAGTCATCACGTCACCAGACAGACAAGTTTGTTGCGAATCAATATGTAGAGATGGGAGATGGGATGACTTCTCATCCACTAAAAAAGCAGAAATTGAGAAGATTTGGAAGCAAGCGTCTGGCTGGAAGCTCAGTGAAGTCAGTGTCCCAACTCAGGGATGTAATCCTCAGATTTCTTCTTGACTTTTGCTCCATGATGGAACCAGGTTTCTAAACACTCAGTCACTAAGAGAAGAGAATTCATTTCTGATAGTAGGAACTTAGAATCGGGTTAAGTGAAAGAATGGAGCGGATGTTAAATTTTTAGAAAATATTTGGTTTATGTTACTAGGTCATCAATTTGACATTCCTGACAAACATAGGCCTATCTGCTGTTTAAAATACCTGAATTTGGGTTAATTATTACCTGAATTCAAAGCCTTGGTCCTTCCTGACTTTGACATTTGCTACTTCCTGTTTTGCTCCCAAATCTACTCCACTGCTGTAGATAGACTACTGCCCAGAGGCAAGCAGAGATGATCAAAGAATCTGTGAATGTGCCACGTGTTTTGGCTCGTGCTTGAAGTGTCACCTGAAAGGCTCACGTGTTCCTGGTTTAGTCTCCACGTGGTGGATTCAGTTATGGAGAAGTGATGGGGTCACGAGGACTCTAACTTCATCAATGGTCATCAGTGGGTTAATCCTTTGGTGAGCTCATCCTGAACAGACTATTAGGAGGTTGGACTTGGTTAGAGAAAGTGAGTCAAGGGTGTGGGGTCAGGGTTTTTTTTTTTTTTAATATAATACCTGCTTCCTTCCTGTCTCTTCTCTGCTTCCTGGTCATCATAAAATAAACAGCTTTGCTTTCAACACACTCTTGCCACCATGATTTTATGTTTCATTACAGCAAACAAGCAAACCATCCATGGACTGAAAACACGTTGGAGTTGAGTAGTTTCTGACAGTGACTGTGAAGCAGCACATGAACTGTACACTTTCTCTCCGGAGGGGTAGTTGCCTCTTTGGGGTTTTCTAAGACTCATTCCTTCCAGGTCTTATTGGCTAGTGCATAAACTAGAATTCTTAAGCCTCTCATTATGTTTACCTATGTGAAAAGTCAGATAATTGAAAAATTTGCTTTCAGACTACATATTTATGTCCATTCATTTTTTTCTTCTTCAATGAGATATGGCTATGGAATGATTTGTAGTATTTTATTGTGGAATGAAGAACGGGAATGTGTGTGTATAGTTGTATATCCTGTGGGCACTCAGAGGCTGAGGATGAGGTTAGAGGCTTAGAGTTTTAAAATGACCTAGGCAATAACAAATCCATTTCCTTAAAAAAGAAAAGAATAGTCTTTAAAAAACTTACGTGTTCTTGAAATAACTGCCTCCTTCTAGGAGCACACTCCTGATAGTGTGCCAGTCAGTGATTGCTTAAATTTAGATTCTTGGTCATGCATTATTTTCATGAGAACCTCTAGAGTTATAGCCAGATACTGCTAATGAAGACCACTTAGCCTCATCAAAGTTCCACCGATCTCTTTTTCTGTACTTCAGATATTAAAAGAAACTCTCCTTGGAGAATGTTCAAGTGGGAATGAGGGACCTCAGAGGTCACTTAATCTAACTACTTCATTTTATAGGCCACAAACTATTCATCTCAAGTTTGTTGCACTCAAGAACTAAAGATCACATTTCTCCCTCTATTTTATATTAGGTGAAAGAATTTTTAGCGTTGCATTTTCCACTCGCATATTCATAGAGAGCCCAGGCTGGAGGGAGAATTGGCAACTTGAGGTGAAGAAGCAAGATTGGAGAGCAGAGTTACAGTGAGTTCTGTAGGGCTGCTCTTCCTCGAGGGACCTGTAATTAATGTGGGCAAGCAAAACAACGAAAGGAAACTAATTTAAAGAACATACTGAAACAATTTTCTCCTGGATTTTCAAAATAAATAAAGGGAACAAAAAGAAATGACTATCAAGCTTTGTGGGAGCATGAAGAATTCCAGCAGAAAGGGAGTTTATTGAGCAAGCAAGAAGGGGCTCTGAATAATAGCTGGTGAGAATGTAAAGCCTCCTTTCAACTTGGGCTTCCTCCACCGTTTGTTGGAGCTCCTTGGTTGCTGATCCGTTCATTAAGAATTTCACAGGCATGTCACTCTAATTATGGGTCAAAGTTTGGGTCTATCTCACTGACTGTTCTTTCTTTGCATCCGGTAACTCTCTTCTTTACACCATTTGATATCGCAGTAACCTTCCCTTTCTTCCATCCACACTCTCCTTAAAAAAGAAAAAATCCTAAGTTTATTGGGTAGCTTCATAATTTAGAACCCTTGTGACTACATGTCCCTTGTTGCAGAAGCTGTGAATTTCCCGTAGCGAAGTCTTTCCAACACTTTGTCTAAAAACCATAATAATTCTCTTTTATACAGTGCATATTTTCTTACGTGATTAAGAATTAAAGATTTATGAAAACATCATGGGTGAGATGTATTGGCATTTTTACTTCAACTCTAGCTTATTTTAGGAAGGAGGAACCCAACCCCAGGCAGTTCTCATTGAAGAGGACTGTCTGGCCTGGTTCGTTCACAGTGAGGATGCTTCAGATGACTGGGAACTCTTGGAGGATATCACTGCGATAATGCCTCAGCTCCCCTGCCCCAGATCTCAGAATCCAAGCCCCACATTGACAGCTTGCAAAAAGGAGTTTTTCAATAAATTCCCCAGTGTGATTTTAACGTTCAGAACCATCCCCAGGGCTGGGGTTGTTGTTCAATCGTAGAGAGAACACCTGTCTAGAATCCACTGGGTTCAGTCCTCAATCCTGAAAGAAAACAACACCAACAGCAAAGTAAACATGAACAAACAAACAAAAAAAATCCCAGACCTTACTACTGTAACATTGTTTCATTACAGAAACATCCTTTTCTGAGTGGTTTCCACTTTTCTTTGTGTACAGCTTGGCTCTCCGTAGCTCCAATCTCTGAATCCCCCTCCCTTGCTCTTGCTGATTGAGCATTAGGCATCAGTTCAAAGGGGACCCAAGCTTGGGTATCTAATCATATCTTAGGATAGGAAGGTGATATTATAAGTAAATTATATGAAATAAGCCGCAGAGCTATGTTTTGCTTGTCATACTATTAATCTATTTTAGAGATAGAGAAACTGAGGCCCAGGGAAGTTTTAAAAATTCTGAAAGTACACAGTAAGCAAATGACAGACCTAGGAGTCAAATCTTGGAACATTGGTTTAAGAACCTATAATCTGCCTGACACTTTTCTCTAGTGCTTTATTCAGCATGAAATGAGAGGCTGGATTATTTCACTAACTCACAGTTGCTCTGAGAACATAAATCAGGGTATCGTTTGGTCCTGTCTCTTCCTGAAGACAGCATCCTTAGTTTGGGCCATTGAACAAATATTTGTGCTCCACTCACTCCTCTGTCTTGAGAATGGAGGGTAGCATCTTTCTGCTGCTGTAATATTAGGTGTTGGCTCATTGTCTCCTGTTAGACTACCATAATTTCTATTACCCCAGTAACCAATTATCTGCAATTTTAAGTTCTGCAGTATAATTCAAATTTTTTAAAGACAGAAAACTCAATACTCAATGATTATTGTATCATATAATAAGTGGACTTACAGGATATTAGAAATCATAATATCATAATATAATATATTCAAATGATTTTATGTAAAGGATTCTGGCAGTACAAAAAGATAATTTTAACCATATTTTTAGAATTAAATGGCATCCCAAAGTTATTCTTAAGGAAACTTTGCTGAGTACCCTGTTAGAAGTGTTCTAGCTAACCTTCAAGGGATTCAACTAGCATTTTCCAGAAAACATATGCCAAGGCCACTAGGGAAATATTACATTCTGAAGTACTACTTTAGAAAATATATCACCCAGGTTACATTTGGAACCATTGGACAAATGAAGAGAAAGGGACAGATTTCTCCTTAGATCAATGCAGGTGAAGACAAAGCCATAAAAGGCTGCTTTGTCTCCAGGAGTTGAGTTGGTACTAGGTGGAGGGCAGAGCAAGGAAGGAGTGACTACAATGCTATGAAGCTACCGAGGAGCTTAAAGCTTGTCTTTGCTCTCCTCTGACCTCTCGTTCAGCTACCTACGGCAGACATGCATCAGGCTCTCATAGTGGGGTGTCTCCATGCCTCTATATTAAGAGAGCCACCCCAGATAGACCCAGCTTCTCTGATGGTCTAGGACTGCAGTGTAGCTGGCTCATAAGCAACTGTATGTTTATTTAGAAATACTCAGTATTTAGAAATGCTCAGTAGGGTGGAAACCCATATACTCCCTCTCTTGCATCAGGTAACAAATAGTGAGAGTGAGGACAGCAATGAGAGAAATTTGTGCATATGTGTGTTAATATATTTGTGCAAGTTTGCATGTATGTAATATAGAACGATCTATGTTTTCCCCAAATTACTAAGGTAGAAATTAGACAGAACTGCTGTTATCTTGACTTCTTCCTCTTCTTCACCTGGCATATGTGTGTCCTAGTCTTTGAAACAATGGACTTTTAGTTACTCTTATTACAATGCCTAAAGAAATACCACTTGCATATGGGTAGCACTTTCTGCATCAGAAGTTTACACAATCTCTTTTTTTTTTCATATGAAACTATCTCTCCATGTGTTTATTGCTGCCCCATCCTCCTTTATATCAGACTCTGTAAGTCATAGACTTTCTTCATATTTGTTTCAGATATTAATAATATAATTGAATCATATGCACCTTACTAAGGTAATGTACAGTTTGTGTCATAAGCTGTTTTGAGGTACTGGCCAAGACTGCATCAGCTTGCTCTCTGGATTCCTTGGGCTATACTTCCAGGTAGCTGTAAGTGAGAGTAGAATGATTTCTTTTTGTTTTTCAACAAATATCTCATACTCCAAGCAATTTACAGCTTTCCTCATATAAGAGATGCTTCTGAAAGGAAATTCTCCAAGCCCAGCCCTTTTGGGCATCTTTGCCTCAGCTCAACAGCACTGACTCTTTGTAGCTAAGATATGGAGAGATGTTGCATTTTCATTCCCCTTACTTACTGGAAGCTTGTGGGGAAGTTGCTGTTATAACGGATAATTGGAGGGTTTCATTCCTGAAAAAGACTTGAAGACATTATTAAAGATTTTCCTAATAAAGAAAAGGGGGTCAAACTGCTCACAGTCTGTGTCAGTTTCCTAGGACTCTTTCGTGTGTGTTGTAAACTTGTTTTTAAGCTTGGTTAGATGAATGCATGTGAACTTCAACATAGGGTAAAATCAGAGACTGTGATAACCAAAGAAACTCATCTTTCTTGCTGTGAGTCGGATAAAGATCTACCCAAGTAAAGCAATATCCCAGGAAGGAGACTGAGCTTCCACATATTATCCTCTCCTTCACAGGGACTCCAAAACAACAACAGAGCAATTAGAGACCCACCCAAACATTTCAGGCTTGTAAGAGTTGCAAATGACTAAATGTTTGATAGTCTGATGTTTGGTAGTGTTACATTATTTCTTAATAATTTATCTCCAAAAATAAAAATGTGTCTACTCTCATAAATCTATATGATGTTCAGTTTTAAAGATATATTATTTCTCTTCATTTGTTGCTGGCACAAGCTATTGGACTCACCCATGCTGTCAGACTCATCCAAAAAATTAATTCTCCTAATGCATACTATATTTCATGTTGTATTGGCTGCTTTTGCACACCCTGAAGAAAACAGAAAGGAGGATATAATTTTCTTTTCAAACTTATGCATATATGTGATAAAAGAACAGAAGAAGCCAAATCTAAAATAGCAATAGGTGACTTTTTAAAAATCCCATTTATGTAGTATGGGCAAGATTAGATTAAATGAAGATACTATATTTTTAAAATCCTTTTCCAAGCTTGTTTTAAAGCCATAAAAAATGAGCCTTTATGTTTTGTAGAAAACCTTCCGCAAGCAAACACACATGCATTTGCCTTATTTGCATATTTAACTCTGGGGAAGGCACGAAAATAAATAAATAAATAGAATTGAGCATAGCCCTGGCCCTTATAGATTTTCAGTAAAGTGCATCCGTAGAAACAGAAAACATGTCAAGGAAACTCTTATGGCATTTCTGGTGTCTTCCAAAAGACTGCCATCAAATGAAGCATCCTGTGTCAAAATGGAAACCCCAAATGAGAGAAATGTAGGAAGAAGTTCAAGGAATAGAAACCATTTGGGGCAGATGATTTGAATGTCTTCCAAAACCTCCGAGAAGAAGCATTAAGCTGAGGCTCAGCCCTTTATCTTTGACAAATACCACACGGTGTATCTGCTTGTTATTTCCTAGTCCTGTTGCTCCTGTCAGCTTGTTAAATGGAACTCTGGCTTCAGTTGGGAGATGATAATGTGGTAATCTCTGCACTCGGCTTGCCTGGGCATCCTGAGGAGCGGCTGTGCCCGACTGTGTGAGGCCGCCCAGTGCCAAGGGGAACCGCTGGCAGCTGGGCTGATGGAAAACAGTGTGCACCAGCAGATTGAAAATGTTCTTTTCAGATCTCTAGATTGGAACTTGAGCCTTACTTTTAAAAGTTTTATGTCTGCAGCACGCTTCACAAAATAAATTACTAAACCAATTGCTTTGGGAGCCTCCAAGCCGTGACATTAAGGTGGCTGAAAGCCATCATTTCTGATGAAATGCGAAGGAGCAGCCTCAGAACTGTTGTCCATCAGAGACAGGCTGGGCCAAGCCCCTGGTGTGTGACACTCTGCAGATGTATGGTACATACGTCTCATGTATAAGCATTTATTTTCAGGAAGAGGGAGATAAAGAAAAAAAACTGTGCATTCTCAAATTCAGACTTCTTTCAAATTAATCTGAAGGGAAAAGATGTCCTTTTGAACGGAATCGTTTATTCTCACAGAGAAATACTTGGAGTTGAAATGCACCATGCGGTTTCTTTCTCTGCTATGGTGCTTCACCCTGCAGGGCCCACTCTACCCCCACCAGAGAGTGAAGAAATGAAGCCACAGAATGCCTCATAACATACAGGATGGTTTCTTCCCAAAGGGCCAGACTTCCTCTGCTCTCTCTAGTCAGTGGGCTGAATTGAGCCATCAGAATGCTTCAAACACTGGACCCCTAGAATGTTGAGTGCCCATAAAATACATGTCCCCAAAGCCTCTTAAGTTCTACAGGACCCCTGAGATAGGAGCAGTGGGGATGGGAAATGAAGGTCTGAGAAGTTCATTGGTTCAAAGCATGAACTTTGGAGAAAAATCTGGCTTTTGCTCTTTAGACTTTGGACAATTGTTTATGCATTTGTGAAGCAGGAGTGATCATATCTACCTCATGAGGGTGTTAGAAACACAAATCCAGGTAACTTGAAGGCTGAAATTTAGTCATGTTTGTAACTTTTAAATTGATTATAAGTGGGTTGATAGATATGAGTGGATAACTCATAGGCCATGTTGTAATACCAAGATGGTGAAACTGTAAACTGAGTAGGTGGGCACTACATAGGAGTGTTAGCTGTGAGATCATCACAATTCTTCATGTTTGAAAATATCTCAATCAGGAAGTTGGTATTGAGTAGGGCAAGTCTTTTCAATGTGGAATAACTGTGTTTACCTCCTCCCTTTCAAATTGGGAAAAATCCCTGAACTTCAAGGGAGTCTGGAAAATCATTTTTTACAAACCACTTTAAGCCTGGGTAAGGTTTAGGGATTTGTTTTTTAAGGAAGAAGAAAGATATTGAGGAAAGCGAGAGTCTTTGTGAGTCACCAAAACTTATTTCTTTCTTGACACATCCAGAGCCTTAAATAAAGTATGGTAGCCCTTACAATAAGGACAGTGAAAGGCCGCTGAGTGCCTCCCTCAGGGTGCAGGGGCCTAACTAGTGTCTAATTCTTCCCTGGTATCCAGTGTATTCATCTCTTCCATTTTTTGCTCAGCTGGTTTTACATTTCTGTGACAGCATTTTACCCCACCCTCCATTGTACCTTTGATTCTCGCCAGGACCCTCCCTGCAGAGCCTGATGTTGGCTTTTGTATGACATGGGGGTCTTTATTCTTCCATATATTTATGTTCAAAATGTTTCCTTATGGCAGATTTTTTTTCTAACTTTCCAATATTATTAACTCTTTGAAAGTCCTGCTATATGAAGACAGCTGATCATTCTGTTATGGGTCCCCTAGGAAGGGTTTCTGCTGTGTGTGGTTCCTCATCATTGCCTCCTTGGTGGGCATTCCCTATGAAGCAATGCAGAATCCTCTGTGCAGCTGGCCTTTGATTTCTGTCCGGGAAACTCCCTCTACTTGCCTTGTGTGAAACCAGGACCAGAAACCAAGAGGAAGACCAACACAAAATCTATTGATTGCTATTGATCGAAACAAAACTTTTTGAAATAAGCAGGGAGAGAGAGAGAGAGAGAGAGAGAGAGAGAGAGAGAGAGAGAGAGAGAGAGAGAGAGAGAAGCAAAACACACACACACACACCTCAGGGGATAGGCAACCAACTTATGTTAGAGAGGAATCAGAAAGGGTTGTGTTTCTAATGCCCAAAGGGAAAATGTAAATTCAGAAAAGGTTGATCAAGGGTATTTAATGCCACTCACCACCTACCAACAAAGCTATTTGTGTCTAGTCATTGATGATTTTAACAAAGAACCACTTTGGAGGAGCTATGAGGGTAGAAGCAGTGAGGAGAGAGAATATGATGGAATGGTAAGTGAATAAAGACAACAGTGTAAATAAAGGTGTTTAGTAGGAAAGAGGGGAGATGGTCCAGGTTCACCTGCAGTGTACGAAGAGTTTTTATGAAGGAAAACAGTCAAGTGTCATTAAATGACAATGAGAACAAGCCAAAACTAGGTAGAAATGAATGATACAAAAAGGAGAAGGCAATTGTTCAAAGAAGGTTGCTTACAAGATAAGACCACAAGTAGACCAGGCATTGACCAGGCACCTTGAGGCCCCTCTTATGCTCGACAGGAACCCAGAGGCAGGCCATAGCTTGAGTGTGGCTCAGCCAGAATAAAATAGAATTATGACCCATTTCCTTAATGTGTTTCTCAAGTCAGTCTGCAGTCCTGTGCATGATATCTTTTGGGGACACTATTGCTTTTTTTTTTTTTTTCTGGAGCTAGATAACAAATGACTAACATTTTCTTGTCTTCAACAAATAATGTGTCCTCTCCTTACCCATTTCCAAAACCTAGTTAGTCTTGTCATTTATTTCCTTTCAAACTCATTCTATTTGATTTAGGTTGTGTTTCCAATTTGTCAAGACTTCTTATATTTTAATTGCATTCACAACATTTCATTGACATGTTTCAGCCTTGTCACCCAAACATTAAAATACCTTCAGTGCATCTTCATCCAAAGATATGTCTTTAGCTTTATTCCATTTTCATTTCATCAAACAGAGCACTACCACCCCCCACCTTAGAGACATGGAGGAAGAAGAATTGGGGGGGGGCTTTGATGATAACTGATAAAAACTTTCATCCTGAATTATCATCCCAAATTGGATTAAGTGGATTCCTTTGTGGTTTGTGGGGTTTACGAGTCAGGGAGGCAGGGATGTGAACACTCTCACATTCTCTGTGTTCCTTCTCACAACTAGATGGATCCTGTCACTTTCCAAGGCTTGTCCATCTGGAATGCATCACAAACACATTGCTGGCAAAGTAAAAGTTCCAGAAAGAACTTCATTTTCCCCTGGAACTGTGAAATCGAGTGGCCTAGTTTCTTCCTTGTTGTTGTAAATTCTCAGGAGTGTAATATAAGCTACATTTTTAACCATTTGGGAAAACTTATGATTGAATAATGCTTCCTGCCAGACATGTTTTCCCCTGTATTTATCACTTACTTTTTCTCTCTAATTTCAGCAATGGCAATTGCTGATTATGGAAATGACTCCAATTGTTCAACCTCTCATAACCACATCTAGTTACCAAAAGCAATCTCTCTGCTACTTCACAAGCTGCTAAACAGGCAAGCAATTTATTCTTGTCTCCTCCTAAGTAGCCCAGGAACGTGGCTTTTCTCGCTTCTCCTTGCAAATCTGCCTGTCTTTGCAATCAGTAATTCGACTCAGTGGGTTTAATTCAAAGCAGGCGCTAGCTTTCTTCAGACTGTTTGCCCCTCTTCTAGGAGATCAAGTAAAACAATAAAAATAAACACTAGCCCTAAATGAAGCCCTATAAGTAAGAAGGAACTTCTGTGAATAAAAATTTTAAATATGTTTCAAAAACTGAAGAGAAAATATTTTGAGGCTTCATCAGGCCAGGTCCCATTGGTCAATCCTTCCTTTATCTTCCTTGCATAGAGGAAAAGCAACGCTTCTCCCAAGATTAATTGTTAGTAATGGGCTTCCATACTTCTCCAGAGCTTGCTTGCTCTGCCTCCTCCCATCCTGCCCCCTACAGGTGAGTGCACCTGGGTTCTGGCTGGCAGACAAGGCCAGTGATTTCTCTGAATCCCAAAGAGCCAGCACACTTACAGAAACCTGTTTTTTTTTTTTTTTGAACCATCCAAGATGAATTAATTCCCTTTTGAGTTAACCCCAGCCTTGTCCCCAATAATCAACTAAGGGTCCTGGGACTGAGATGGAATTGGCAGTTTTCCTAGAAAACCAAAAGGATTTCTTTGTGGCTGTCCTCAACTTTCCCTTGCCCCAGGCTTAAATGCAAGTCCAGTATTTAATTGCGGTTTCCTTGTTTGAATGGCTAGGGCTCCACAAGATAATAGTGGGGTAGCATAAACCATCTTTACTAAGGCACTCAACTTCTAGAACAAAGGCTTACCTGGTAAACTTTTGTCTAATTCTCTCTTTACCTAATGTTCCCTAAACTCTCCCTTTGTCTAATGACCCCTGACTGTCAGCAGATCAGACAGTGTTCCAGGTTGAAAAACATTTCATTTTGCTATTTTTTAACGATTCCTTTAAAAAATTAATATGTTTATTATTAATAATTATATACATTGTATGAGAAAATCTTGTGATGGTACTCTCATTTCCCTCCTATCTTTCCCCTACCCACTGGGGTCCATTCTTGGTGCACATACTGGATCTGTCCATAGGCTAGGGGGTTATGAACTGCACCAGAAGTAGCCATTTTTTTCCTTCCCCCTTTGTGTGTTGTTCGTGAGGGGGCCAATGTCTCTGGAGATTCTCCCCCACCATGACTCTTACATTCTTTCCGCCCCCCTTCAGCTCAGTTCCCTGAGTCATGGTTGGTGAGTTTTAAGTCTGCTTTATTATTGAGATCTTAAGTATCTCTGGATCTTTGCCCTGGGTTGTATTGGGTATCGTTGGTATCTGTCTCCATTGACCAATCACCAAGATTGCTGTGGTGATTGGTCTCCTGTTTGTCTCATCATTTTCTCATAGGTTTAATTTGGGCCTTGTGTGAAGGCTAGGTGTGGTTTGTCTGCTGCCAGGACATCAGCCATAATCCAATGTCTTGTTGGTGGAATTGGATTGTCCCTGGCTCTCTCACTGCCTTCTGAAAAATACAAACAGAATCTCCATCGGAGAGTGAGATCAATGTAATTTAAATGAGACAACATTGCTAATTTGGCTAGCTCCTAATGGGTGTAGCCTCTCTGTAGCTCTCTGGTAGTGGGAATTTCCTGTAGGAGCCCGAGATCTTGATCCCCAAAGGAGTACGCCATGGATTCCAGTTACAGTTATGGGTTCCTTGTTACTGAGCAGGTCTCTTAGCCAATCAGTAAGCCATTGATTACTCTCCTAGGCTTAACACCACTATTGCACAGATGAGCATTTCTTGACTTGTTGGTCTCTTTTATACAGCCATGTGTTCAGCATTCTTGTGACAACTGTCTGTATTGTATATCAGTGGTCTCTGCTTTCTCCAAATATCATTGACCAATTTCCCCTGTCAGCTCATGCAATACCTTCTAGTGCTACACATGCTACCATCTGGGAGCTGGTTACCATTCTGGTTCTAGCAGGATCTCTTGGTGTTGTTTGATGATACTCTGTGATTTCTTCAGCAATAGTGTCTTACCTTAGGCTTGGGGCAGGTATTCAAAAGTTTTGACAGAATTCTGTCTTATTTTGGGAACCTTCTGGGTCTCTTTGATCAACAATTCAGTGTGGGAAGGAACCAGTGACTGGGACAGGGAGATGCAGTCCTGAGCAAGTTTTCTTGAGGTTAGGCTTCCTCCCATGGCCCCTTGTACCAGATGGCGTCCTTAGCTTCCTCAGAAGCTTCCTTTATGAAAGTTAGAATTTTATGGTATTGATTCATTATTAGTTTAGTTTATTGTATGAATAGCCCCACCCTCCTATTTTTCCCTTCCCCCAAATCTTTCCATCTCTTTTTACAGTCTCTGTTCACTGACAGGTTTTCTTAATATTCAGGTTTAACATAGTTAGGAAACATATATGAGGGAGATGCGGTGCTCGATTCTGTTCTTGTGTGAGGTCACTAAGAATGATCTGCTCCAAGTCCATCCATTTTTCTTTAAGTTTCATTATGTCATTTTTTTTCTTTCAGCTGTGTAGAATTCCATAATGTATATGTACCACAACTTTGATATCCATTCGTCCAGTGATGGACATTTGGGTTGATTCCAATTCTTTGCTATTTTGAATTGAGCTGCTATAAACATGTTTGAGCAAATGTCTCTGTGCTGAAGCATGAAATCTTGAGGGTAGATGCCTAATAGAGATCTAGCTGGGTCCATTGGTAGCTCTATATCCAGTATGTTCATGTGCCTCCACACTGCTTTCCATAGAGATTGTACAAGTTTGCATTCCCACCAGCAGTGAATGAAAGTTCCTTTTCCCCCACATCTTCGCCAGCATCTATTGTCCTTGGATTTCTTAATGATTGCCATTCTGACTGGAGTGAGGTGGAATCTCATTGTTGTTTTCATTTGCATTTCCCTGATGATTAGTGATGTCGAACATTTTTTTAAATGAGAGTAGGTCGTTTGTATTTCCTCTTCTGAGAATTCCCAGTTGAGCTCAGTGCCCCATTTTGCGAGAGGGCTATTTTATTTTTTTATTATTTAATTTTTTGAGTGCTTTGTAGGTTTTAGATATTAGGCCTTTGTCTGTGGAATAGCTGGTATAGATTGTCTCCCAGTCTGATGGTAGTCTATTGGGTTTGAATATGGTGTGTTTGTACAGAAGCTTTTTAGCTTGGTGAGATTCTATTGGTTGAGTGATTGTTGCACTTCCTCCGCAACTGGAGATTTGTTCAGGAAGTTTTTGCTTACTGCTATCTCATGTAGAGTTCCTCCTATTTTTTTCTCCTAGGGTATTCAGAGTTTCAGGTCTTATGTTGAGGTCTTTTACCCATTTAGAGTTGAGTGTTTTGCATGGTGAGAGGAGTGGATCTAGTTTCATTTTTTTTGACAATTTGTCCAGCACCATTTGTTGATGATGTTATCTTCTCGCCAGTTGACATTTTCAGCTCCTTTGTCAAATATGAAGTAACTATGATTGCTCAAGCTTTGGGCAGAGTCTTCAATTCTGTGCCATTGGTCTGTCTGTTTTTATGCCAGTACCATGCTGTTTTTGTTACTATGGCCTTTTAGTATATCTTTAGATCAGGCATGGTGAGGAGCTTCTGTTACTCAGCATAATATTAGATATCTGAGGCCTTTCCACCTTCCAGATAAATTTGCATATTATTATTATTATTTTTAATGTCTGCAAAGAATGAAGCTGGTATTATTTCTGGAATTGCATTGAATCTGTATATGGCTTTTAAAAGTATTGCCATTTTCATGATATTAATTCTACTGATCCAGGAGCATGGGAGATCTTTCCATCTTTTCACATCTTCTGTGATTTCCTTCTTGAATGTTTTTATGTTTTCATTATACAAATCATTCACCTCCTTGGTTAGTGTTATTCCAAGGTATTTGATTTTTTTTTTGAGGCTATTGAAAATTGGACTATTTCACTGATTTCTTTTTCCATATGCCTGTAATTTGCATACAGAGGCTACTGAATTTTTGTGTTAATTTTGTATCCTGCCACTTTGCTGAATGAATTTATCAGCTTGATAATTTCATGGTACTATCCTTTTGGTCTGTTATGTATATGATCATGTCATCCGCAAAAAGGGTTAGTTTCACTTCTTCCTTTCCAATTTGAATCCCTTTTATGTCTTTTGAATTTTGTCAAAGGCCTTCTCTGCATTGATTGAGATGACCATGTGGTTATTGTATTTGAATTTATTAATGTGGTAGATTACATTAATCGATTTCCATATGTTGAACCAACCCTGTATCCATGGGATGAAGCCAACTTGGTCAAGGTGGATAATACTTTTGATGTGTTGTTGGATTCAGTTTGCAAGGATTTTATTCCAATTTTTTGCATCTAAGTTCATCAGGGATATAGGTTTATAATTTTCCTTTCTAATTATATGTCTGCTTGGTTTTGGTATTAGGGTGATGGTAGCTTCATAGAAAGAGTTGGGAAACATTCCCTGTTCTCAAATTTCCTGAAAGTGCTTCAGAAAGAATGGTTTCAGTTCTGTGATGAAGGTTTGGTAGAATTTGGCTGAGAATTCATCCAAACTTTTCCTTTTGGGAAGGTTTTTATTATATTTTCAATCTCCGTGGATGTAAAAGGTTTATTTAGGAGCTTTATCTATTCTGGGTTTAGTTTTGGCAGGTGGTAAGTGTCCAGGAATTCATCCATTTCTTGCAGGTTCTCCAACTTTGTGGAGTAGAGGTTTTGGAAATATGTTTTGATGATTCTTCCAATTTCATTGGTATCTTTTGTGTCTCCCCTTTTCATTTCTGATTTTGTAGATTTGGGACTTTTCTTTTTTCTGTTTGGTTTGATTGGTTTGTCAATCTTGCTTATTTTTTCAATGAACTGGCTTTTTGTAACATCAATTTTTTAAAATTGTTTTCTTAGTTTCCAATTCATTGATCTCCATTCTGATCTTAATTATTTCTTTTTGTCTTGAGCTCCTAGGGTTGGATTGTTAACCAGGTTTGTTCAGAGCTTATCATTTATTTCTTATTTTGATTTTATTCAATGTTTATCAGGCTCTGAGAATTATCACTTGGCCTTCATATTTATTTATATCTGTTTATTGCAAATTTTTAAATTTTTATAATAATACATGGAAGATTTCTATTTTTATCACAGTATTTATAGGCTTGGAATATTTGAAGTATTCATCATTTACAGTCAAATATTTTATAGCTTTTCCAGTGTGTGCCTCCCTGTCTCACATGAAGGTGGTTTTAAATGTATTTAACAAAACTACTATTTTTTAATTCATGAATTTTTTATGAAATAAAGTAACAGTATAATAAATACAATTAATAAAAATAGAGGGGCTATGTCTAGCCAGAAAATAAGAAAATTGCTTTTTTTAATGCTAGATGTTTTATAGACATTCCTCTATTCTCAAATCTCAGGGGAATGTCTTGTTCTTTGGGTTTAAAATAATAATTTAGCTTTAAACAAACCTCAACTATTAAGGCATTATGACAAAACCCTTGTAACTTTGGTGAGCAATAACATGAAATATGAAATATAGCTTTCAAAGACTATCACTAATTTTCCCTTTACCTAACTCCTTTTACATAATGCGGGGAATCTTTTTTTTTTTCATTGTTGATGTATTGACTGTGCTTTGTGGCATGCATTCCTAGTCTATTTGATATGTGTTTGGAGTGTTTCAGGAGTACATTGGCATTAGGGACAATGTAGTTATTTCCCATGACATTTTAAAAATCCATTTCTGTATTACATATTCCAATCTAGTGAAAATTAGATCTACTCTATTTAGATTTGGCATCCATCACTTGTTGGCCATGGCATGTGATGTAATTTTAAGCTTCTCATGTACATTTCAGGAGGAGATTGATTTACAGCAGTCTTTGCCTGAGACAAGCAAAATTTAAAGTAATTCCTATTGATCCAGAAACATTTAAGATTGGTTTTGAAAATTCTCAAGACTAGAAGAAGGCTTTGGATACATTTGAAGCATTTTGCTAAGTGATCTTGTCATGTGTATAAAAGCATGAAGCACTTAATGCTCACCCAGCTTCCCCTCGGCTTCTTTGTTAGTCACGATATACCTGCAGGCCAAAGATGGCTCCAGATGCTGTGATGTCTGCCCAGCTGTTAGGATATATGCTGTTTGCAAATAGCAACATACAGAGCATATACAGAGAATTCCTCAGGCTGGGGCCTAGCTGTTAAGACTGAGATATATTTAGCATCCAGGGATAATCCTTTGGTAAATTGTAAGCAGGAGCGAGTTGAAGGAATGACTATAGGAATAGCAGAGTGCTTCATAAAAGAGTCAAATGAAGAAATAATTTATCCAGACATTTCCACCCTCTCTACTACAGATTGAATTTCCTTTGAGTGTACAATCAGTGTTTGTAGTTTTTAAGGATGTCTAATAACATATGTACTTTATTTAAGACCAACTGCTATCAAGTTCCTTACCTAGGTTTCTTTTTGCATCTAAAGGAGAACTTCTTCTGTTGTTTGATTGTAAGGAAACCTTGTCAGAACTGCTGAGACTGAAGGTAGGAAAAGTGAGGTTCTTGATTCTATCACTGTGTATAATTATCTTGTGACTGGGAAAAAATCTCCCAATCATTTCTAATCTTTCAATATTTCTAGATTCTGAACTTTAATCCTGGAGATCATTTTATCAGAAGTGCCTTTGTGCTTTGTCAAAGGAAGGTGCTTTATACAAGGTCCAGGGTGCTTTGCTGTTCAACTTTTCCTCACTATTTCTTAACACTTCTTAGGTGACTCAACTGATATGATTATATAACTTCTTAGTGAATTCTAATCACCAGCAGCCATTTTAGCAGTCCATTGCCTTAATTACTCAGCAACCTGACCAGCAGCAATTTTAACTGGGGCTTTAAAATGTGTCAAAGAATACTGTACAGGGCTGGAAAGATGGTACAGTAGTTTAAGGCACTTGCTTGCAGAGCCTTCAGGCCCAGGTTCGATTTCCCAGTACCCACATAAGCCAGATGCACAAAGTGGCACAAGCATCTGGAGTTCATTTATT
Organism: Zapus hudsonius; assembly: GCA_004024765.1. Taxonomy (NCBI): domain Eukaryota; kingdom Metazoa; phylum Chordata; class Mammalia; order Rodentia; family Dipodidae; genus Zapus; species Zapus hudsonius. The sequence goes on from PVHP010011167.1 coordinate 43,840, forward strand.
GTGCCTATTCTTTCTCTCTCTCTTACTTCCCCACTCTCTTTCTTATGTCTTTCTCTCTCCTCTTATAAACAAATAGATAAATAAATAAATAAAAATATTTAAATATTTAAAAGATTTTTATAAACAATGCTGTACAACCCATTTGATAAGTTTTTGTATTTCAGATAGTCTTGCTGATATATCTAGAAATCAGCCATGTCTGCTTAGCATGCTTCTGAGTACTGTTGGAATAGGACACTGGGCAGAGAGTTGCTTCAGTAACCTTCATGTGTCTTAACCTTATTGTGATACTGTCTGTCCACTGAATGTTCAGCTTCATTTCAAACCCCAGACAGGTCCCTCCTATCCAGATGGGAGATGGCAAATGTCCATATACAGTGACTGGAACTAATTTTTTTGCAGCATGGATCATACCAGAATCAGAAAATTTTCCATCTGGGCTAGGTAATCTGTTTTCTGGAAAACAACTAAGCTACATTCCTAATAACCCAGTCAATGACATATGTTCCTTTTATTGAACAGTTTACTCATTCGGTAAGGATTTTAAAACCTTGGGGGTATTTTGAGCATATGGTTTAGGGACATTATTTTAAAACATGAATTAGCAACAGAATTCCAATACAATCTTACAATTAAGTAAGTTAACTTAATTTCTAAGTGATATAAATATAAACACTGTATGTCTTCATGAGAGCAGGGTACTTCTAACAAATATTATAGATTTGAGGCTGTAGGAGCTGGTCGCTGAAGCATTTTTTTTTTATTGTGGTAGCATTTTGTATCCATTTTTAGTTGTGAGTGGCTCTTGTTTCTTGACATGGCTTATTGTTCCTCACATGTGACACAGCGTCTTCACCTGAACTACTAACTCACTGGCTATTCCTCTCCACACACTTTTGCTGGTTCTCATACTTACCATTGCCCCTTAACATTGAAGAGCTGCATGGCTCAATCCTAGAGTAACTCTGGTCACCATGTATTCCAGGTGATTTTTGATGGATTCTCAGCTCTGATATGCTGATAATTCCCACATTGGCCTCTCCTGTCCAGATCTCTCAGGGAAACTTCTGTCTTATGCATCCAACTGCCTATTTAATATCTCTCAACTTAGATTTATAGTAAATATGTTAAATTTATTCTTTTCAAAACCGAATTTCTTATTTAACCCTGCACTCAACAAATGTATGCCTACCTTCTCTTCCGTTTTTTTTTTTTTTTTCATTGTAGTTCATGGCAATCTCATTCTTTTATTTTCTTTTATGAGGTAGGGTCTCATTCTAACCCAGGCTGACCTGGAATCCACTATGTAGTCTCAGAATGGCCTGGAACTCACAGTGATCCTCCTACCTCTGCCTCCTGAGTGTGGGATTAAAGGCATGAGTCACAACTGGCTGGTGGTTCCATTCTTGCATTCAATACAGACTTGTACATGTCTCTCTTCACTACTCATTTGCTTTCATTCTCTCAGAAGGGTTTGAGCCATCTTAACAACATGCACCTGTCTGTCATTCACACAGCTTTACCCCCAACCTCTGCTCCAGTGAACATTGTCACATTCACCCCTCACTTAGATTCCTACTGCAATGTTCTCATCGTCTCCCTGCTTTACTCTTCCCTCCTGACTGTTCTTCTCAGCACCACAGCTTGAAATAATCTTTAAAATCCTAAGTCACATCATGTTGGTGCTCTGCTCCCAACTTTATGTCATCTCCCTAATCTCCTTCGAGTGATGATGACTCCTTACAAAATCCACAA
>PVHP010011168.1:0-45933 GCA_004024765.1 Zapus hudsonius
CCCCCCCCCCCCCCCCCCCCCCCCCCGCCCCATGAAACCATAAGCCAGCTAACTCTCGGACATTTTTGGAAAGAAGGAATTTCAACTTTTGAGGCCACAAGGGTACCAGTGTGTCCACTAAGGTCAGGGCTCACTAAGTATGAATATTGCTTCCAGCTCATTACTGTGGACCCGGTATTGAAAGGCGAAGCCCAGACCAAGGCTCCTCAGAGCACACAGGTGTTTGACACAGAGCAAGGTTAGTCCTAAAACTGCTTCCGTATCCCACGACCGCCAAGCTAATCAGCCTGTCGAGAGCCTTTCAGACTCATCGCCCCAGGTTTGTTGACATCTCCCTAAGAATGTTGGAACATGTTGTGAGGAAAGATGTGAAAATGTTGATTTCCATTTCAGTCACCTGATAGAGAATTAAATTAGCATGAATTTGGTCACGTAGGTGGATTTTTCCAAAGCAGAGTTTTATGTTTCTTTAATAGTAAGATATTGTTTTATAGCAATAACCAATTTTTGTTGCAGGTACTATTGCTAGAGTGCATTTCTATAGATATGGATAAGAAAAGGTGGCAGAATGGCCTCTAGTGTGTCCAAAAGCTCACAGCCGGTGGGATCTGGTTAGAATCCACTTGGCTACTTCTTATCCATGTCATAGGAGTTAGTACACATGATTATGACTCAGTCTCCACATCTTGAAAATGGAATATTAAGTCCATAGCAGATGGTTGTTTAATGTTCCATAAACCAAATGAATTATTTCAGATACATACACAATACATGTGATATTAAAGGGAAAATGGGAGATACTATTTATAACAACAGAAATCGAGGAAGGTCCCTGATAAGAAACTGAACACTGTCATAGAGGCCGAGAACTAAAGCTTCTACGTCACACATATGAGAGAATGTAATACAATTCAAGTGAACATTCACATTTGCTTTTTTAGACCAACAGATTCAAAGCAGCAATGCAGAAACAGTATGGAAGGTGTAGCAAAGCGAAGACACAAAACGCATGAGGATTAAAGGCAGGAAGGAGACAAGAAGGGGAGAGTGTATAGGAGAAAAGAAGAGCTGGAACAGGACGGAAAACACAGGAAAAGCCTGCAAAAGGACTTCAAGGGTTTGAAGGCAGCCGAGGAATGTTTTGTGGCAGGAGGGTCTTCAGCGAGCATTCCTGTGCAGGCGCACAGATGAAGACCACCTTCTCCCCTGTGCCCCAGAGTTCCTCAGAATCCCAACCTAGTGCCCGGGGTCTGGAGGGAAAGGATAAAGCTGTAACTACCAAGCTGGAAAGAAGTCAAGCCAGGACAGAAGCAGAGAAGCACATTTCTTCCTCCTTGCTCAGTGCAGATTAAAAGATGAGGGAAGTGAGTACCATCTGGTAGAGGGACTGACCACCATGCCTCTAGTGCTCCTCTGACGGAGGGGCTAATCTTTGACTCAGTTTCAAGTTTCCACTCGTTAATTTAGCCCTAAGAGAAGAGTCTTGTAGCGGCTCCCCTGACCTTCCTTCCTTCCTGTGAGCTGGTTTGTGGGCACCCTGACTCCTTCTTGCCACTCTAAGCCCCATCCACACAGCCTGTGTGAACACAAGCTGCTAGGTCCATCTTTTTGTTCTTTTGAGAGGCAGGAGCAGAGTCCCAGAGAATGTGGAGGTCACCCCGACTCTAGGTATGAGAGAATGCCTCTGGTCACAGTCCCTGAGATGTGGAGATCACCAGGACTCTAGGCATGAGAGAATGCCTCTGGCCTGGAAAGAAGTCTTTCGTTTGACATATTTAGCATTAGATTCATGGTTTTCTTTTCATGAACCTTGCTTGTGTGATCTGTAAAATTCATTTGGACTTGCTCATGGACTCAGAATTTTATTGGTGATGTAAACAAAGTCCCCATTAGAAAGCCAGGTCAATATCTATCAGTGACACAATATAAATTAAGGGTTTCTCCTGCTAGAAGGCTGATTTTTGTCCCCCACCACAGGGTGGTGAAAGGCCACAGTGTCCCCATGTAGCTGACTTTATCTTCTGCTCAAGAGTAGAAAAGGTGACTTGGGGGCCTCTCCCGTTTTGTGAGCAGGGAGGGAAATCTTTGTCAAAACCTTCTAGATTTTTCCTGTAGTTTTCATAGGGCATGAGCCCAAAGGTAAATGGTTGGTATACATATTATGGAAACCAAGGCACGGAAAAATTGCAAACAAGCCAAAGGAAAATTAATTGATACGGCAACCTGAAACTGAGCCTCTTGCCTTTGAGAAACTCATGGCGATGTGTGAGCTCTGCAGGCAGCAATGGGTCCTGCTGAGCTTTATAACATCATTTTTATTGCTATCTTCAGCTGAAATGCGAGTCGGTTACTCTCCTGCTCACTCCTTCTCTTCCTCTCTAGCGCTGAAACTTATGAAACGGTTTTCTGTCTGTAGTTTCTCCACATTAATCTCTCCCTGTGGCCCAAGCAATCTCTGTAAAAACCTGAAGATGATCAGAGTCCTGCCCTGTCCCCTGATGGAGTGGCAATCTATGGAGTCCCATTATTCAAGGAATTAATGTGTAAGTGTGAGGCTCTCGTAGACAGGAGAAGAGATTTTATCCCATCCATGGAGCTTGAAACTTTGAAAAGTAAATAATCTGCCCATACCTCCAGTATCCTCTGTCCTTTTCTCTGTGTGTATCCTCACTTATATAACATTTAATTTAATCCAGGAGATGAAGTTATAAGATGGAAAAATTTTCAAGAGCCTCACAGTTCCCAAAAGACTATAAGTATATTTTATTAAAATAACAGTTGAAGGAAAACACCAGGGACTCTGTGACCCTCCCCGGCACGTGGCTTCGGGATTTAAGAGATGTTGCAGTTATCTGCCGCAGAGAGACGGATCCAAAGCAGGCGATGGGAGGAAAGGGTTTACTTTGGCTTAGAGACTCCTGGGGAAGCTCCTTGAAGGCAGGAGGAAACATGGCGTGAGCAGAGGCTGGACATCACCTCTTAGATAACATCAAGTGGACAACAGCAGCAGGGGTGTGCCAAACACTGGCAAGGGGAAGCTGGCCATGATACCCGTAAAGTTGCTCCAAAACACCCCCCCAGAAGGGCTCCAATTCCCCAGTTGTCGTCAGCTAGGGACCTAGCATGGACCCCATGAGCTTATGAGGGACACCTGACTCAAGCCACCACAACAGAATAGTTCACTGGATGACAATTTTAATGAGAATGCATTTACGGTAGAGCATTTATGCGTGCAGTGGGCACGTAAATGTCTCCTTTTCTTTTTCTGTTTTGTTCTCATAGTATTAGTGTTTAGTATTGCAGTCTTCCCAGTGTAATCTTTCAGACTTCATCTCTGTCTCTATTCTGCATATTCATCTCATAATCTGCCACTGACAGTCCCTGTGACTCCCTCACAGGAATGAGGAACGTACCACTTCCTCTGCTTGGAAGTCTCCCCTCCCTTCTCATCAGGCTCCCACTGCTTCAGTCTTTGAGGTCTGTCTGGATGCTCTCCTGAGGAGCCACCCCACCCTTTGGCCAATCATTTTCTTCTCAGGAGGGAATGGATATGTCACCTGGTCCAAAGCTTTAAGAGTCAGCTCAGGCTCGATGCATTAATACAGATTCTCTTCTTCTTTGTGTTGCTGATTTGCAGTGCTCAAAACTGTTGCTACTCTGTTCTCCATGTTCTAAAAGTCTTGAGGGAGCAGAGGCCTTCATAGAGGTGTTGTGGAGAGCTTCACATTGTTAGGATGAACATCCAAACCAGACACAGTTTCCAGAAGGAGGTTTATTCCAAGCTTTTAGATCCAGGGGCCAGATCCGGCAGTGGTGGGAGAAGTTGCTTCTGTACATCCACGCAGACAGAACCAACCAGACAGCAGAAACCCAAAGCAGCACGTAAGGAACCAGCAGCAAGGACTCCCTCCAGAGTTCACACCAGTCTGCATACCTGTGGGCTGGAAATCAAATCCACTCCAAACACACCTTAGAGTCCCCAGTGACACCTCTTCCAAGTTAAAGCTTTAATAAACCACCTGAGACTCTGGGGGACAAATACATTCAAACTATCACAAGAGGAGGTGTTGAGAAGTGGATACTCGGCTCAGGAGGTGCTAAGAAATCGGTGCTCAGTTGAGGAGGTACGGAGAAGTGGAGAAGTAGGTACTCAGTTCAGGAGGTATTAAGGATACTCAGCTCAGGATGTACTCGGCTTAAGGGAAGTTGCTGAGAAGGAGGTAATCAGCGCAGGTTCATGCGGCCTGGCGGTGAGCACTGCTTGTCAAGACGGTGACGTAGTTACTTGTGTTGACATGGCTGAGTCCTTCAGGACAGCAGCTCCTACCCAGCAGGACAAATAACTCCCCATGCAGCTGTATGAACAGAAAGAGAACAAAACGTGGTTGGATATGCTGAACAGGGTCCTCATAGTTTTGGAGTGAAAGTAGCATTATTCGTTCTGTCTTTTGGCACACGTGTGTGTAAGCAGATGGCACGACATGTGTAGGGAGCAGATGCATGAGAGACCAGAAGAGAACGCTGGGTGTCTCCTCTACTGCTCGTCCACATTGCTTCCCTGAGACACAGTCTTTCTCTGAACCTGGAGCTGCCATTTTTGTTCAGTTGGCTGATCGGTGCTCCCCAGCTTCTCTCCTGCCTCTGACCTCGACAAGACCACAGGCATGTACGGTCACGCACAGCTCTTTACCTGGGGATTGAACTCAGGCCATCTGCGGTTCTCATGGTTGAGTCGTCTCCTTGAAACCATTATTATAAGTAGAGGCATCGGGCTTTGAGGGGAGGCTGATGCTTTTTACCTGAGTTCAGACTGTCTTTTGTCACCTCGTAAGGAACTTAAAGTAACCTTAGTGGCCGCCTCCTGGGGAAGGAGCCCTGTCGTTCAGAGATAGGTGTGCTCTTTGAGCCTTGAGGCGCCTGCCATGCTGCTCCCGCTCTTGGCCATGGCTCCTTCACTGCACAGACGCTGAGAGAGAGAAGCTGTAGAAGGGCTCTGGGTGCCGCCCAGCACCCAGGGTATGCGGCCTGCAGGAGCGAGGCCCCACTGAGAGAAGCCGCCTCCTTTCTTTACTTGAAGAGTTCTTTGAGGTTCTCTGATAAAGGAGAATTTTCTGATAATATCTGTAAAATTTCAAATACCAGATTAAGAGTCACTTTATACCTGTCTTTGGTGTGCAAGAGTGTGTGTTCAGGGGTATATGTATATTCACATGTGTGTGAATTCATGTGTATATGTCGATTCACGTGTGTGTGTGTGTGTGTGTGTGTGTGTGTGTGTGTGTGTGTGTGTAAGAACACTCGCAGGCATGTGCAACACAGCACACGTGGCCCTCAGAGGACACTGCCTGTCGGTCCTTGCCTTTCACTTTGTTTGAGGAAGGGTCTCCAGTCGTTGCTCACTGCTGAATTGGCAGGGTTCACTGGCCCAGGCGAGCCCAGACTCTCCCCATGTTTGCCTCCCGCCTCTCCATAGGTGAGTAGGAATTACAACATGCATGGGTTCTAGGGATCCTGAATCACGTGCTTGCTCTCCCCAGCCTTCAGTGTATGCATCTTCGTAGCCTGGGTTTTCTGTCTGGTGTCTGTGTAGATATCGGTATGGACAAGTTTTCGTATTTTCATGGAAGAGCTCCCCTCCCCAACTTTTCAGAGTTTGGGATGTTGCAGTTCCTTCCTGTGCTTATAACAATTCTTTAAAAAGTCACAAGTAATTATTAGAAAGCCTAAATCACCACTGTTACTGTCCTTTTGTTTTTCTCTTCAGGCTAACACCACTGAGCTCTGACTGACTGACAGATAGCTCCTGCTTACTGAAAGGTCCCTTGTGTCTGGCAGGCCAGCATGGTTCTTCGGATATCTTGTTTAATTCTCACAGTTGCCCAAGAGGGAGAGCCAAGCTCCTCTTCTCAATGGACAAACAGGCTACAGAGGAGAGTACTCTTTCCAAGGACACATGACTAAGCCAAGATTTAAACTCAAGGCTACCTGAACCGCATCGCTCTATTTAGGTGTCTTCACAGATTGTTGCGTTGACGTTGTTCTCGTGTGTTGGCCTGTGTTCTCCTCCTCAGCAGATTCCTGACTGTCCCCTGGTGTCTCCACGAAGCACAGGGCACATGTCCTCACTCGGCTGCTGAGATCAGTCCAGTCTCAGGCATCTCATACAGAAGTGTTGGCTTCTCTTTCCACCTTCCCTTCGCACCGTGGGGTGGGTTGTTGGCAGGGGCCTCACTTTGTCCAATATTGCTGGGCGAGGGCCAGCAAAAAGGAGGCCTAGCTCCTGTGGTGAGGGGATGACAGATCCCCGGGGCAGTGCCGAGTTGGCGGATTTTGCAGGGCGGGAAATAGCAAGAAGGTCGTATTGTAAAAGCAATCCTGTTGGACAGTCCTGAAAGCCTCTCTACCAGTCTAAGCGTTCAGAAATCTCAGCACAACTGCAAAGCCTCATTTCACTTGAACCATCCCCATGTACTGGCCCTTTTATGCCACGAAGTTGTGGAGATATGTTTTATGCACTTAAACTTATCCACGGTAGTGACTTGAACTATCTGAATAGAGCCCTTATCAGTGTCCAGGGAAAACAGAAGTGGAGAGTGACACAGATTGATATTTCATGCTTTTTTCCCCTTCTATGTCAAGCTCTCTAGCCTTTTCTGTTCTGATATCTCCTGTGCTCCTTGTGACAATCCCACAGATGTTGTCACCCCGTTGTCACCCTCACATTGCAGGTAGAAGATGAAGTAGGTATATGACACGAGACCTTGACCAAGTTACACAGTAGGAATATCTGGGAGAGCTGGCATTCAAAGCCTAGCTCTTCCCCCTCAGACTCTCCGCTTAGAACTCCAGAAATTCATGTAGATGTTTCCAGGAATTGTTGATGCCAATGTGTTTCAGATGCTCTCCATAAATAGTAACAAATAATACTTTAAAGTTATAAAATGTAACTCAGTCATTTCTCATCCACCAGACTTGACAGCTGACATCTTGTTTGATCCGTGGATACTGAAATTATTGTTAGAGATCTCAGAGGGAGTTGTGTCAAGGGCAAGACAAATGGATAGCTGACATGGCATTTAAATCTTTCCGGATGAGATAAAACAGGTATCCCCTGTTTAAGGTAACTTCATAGTGGATACATTGAAGCTTAAATCAGAGGCAAATAGTTAGTTACTTTTGTAGAGCTCCAAGCATTATCATAAAGGAAGGCATGTTGAACTCAAATAGCATGTCTATTTGTTTTCCAGAAGAAAGCATGACAGTGTGAGTGTGTGAGGGTAGAGGAAAGAGACCCTCTCTCACTTTAACAGCAACAGACTTTTCCAGAAAAGGAAGAGACGCGCCAGTGTGAAATGGACACTTGCTCCGGTACAGGGCTTCTTTGTTGCCATTGCAGTGAGCTGCACCTCCTGACCATCCCTGTGGTCACCCCAGAACTGCAGTGAAGCTGGGATATTCTGTAGGACATGTGTCTTCAACAGCCCTTTCAGAGTAGGGCTCCAGCTTCATGACTTCATCTGAACCTGAGAGAGATGCCAGCATATTGGTGGTCATGCTTCAAAACCTAAACATTGGAAAGATGTGATCCATTCCAGGCTGAGGCGCTTCTCAGAACATAAGCCCCCTGTCAGTCAAGGAGCACGCATTTAAAATGCTCACTTTAATTTTGCTTTATTTTTATCAGGAATTTTCACGTAGGAGCACACTGTAACTTGCTCTCTGCCCATCAGTGACCACTGGGTCATGGATGCAGGAGAACTGGGCTCCCCGCATGGCTTCCCACCATGTGGCTTTTCCACTGTCTTCCCTCTTCAATGTTCCCTGACCCTGGCGTTTTAGAAATCTTTAGTGTTGTGCACTCGGCAGCCTCTGATTTTCTGCTTTGGTGAACTTGATTCTTCCCAGTGTCCAGTGCCATCTCCTCAGAGAAGATTTCTGGCTGCAGTGAGAGCAGCACCCATAGTTTAACCTGCCACTTCCTCTGCAGTTTCCCTGGCCAGGGCTGGTGTGATGGAGGTGACCCACCCCATGCTACCCATTCTCTTGTCATTTTGATGCATTGTCACCATTCTCTTGTCATTTTGATGAGGCTTGGGTCTTCCCGGGGGATTCCCTGCATCTAAAAAGTAGGGTCTCTATCCAAGTGTGAGGACAGCAGTAACAGAGAGGAGGTCAGGCAGGCTCACGAGAACCCCCTAAAATGCAGGCCGTTGCCAAAGTACTTGCTTACCCACTGGAACTAGGTGGTGAGTCCCGCCGTTGAAGACACCACAGACCACAGTAGCAGGACATCGAGAAATCCAGTTGGAACTGAGGAGGTGCCGGCTAGCTGCATAGCGCTGGAAAGTAGTGCGTGAGCTGCAGGGACAGAAGTCATTCATAGTGTGAACCAACAGTAGGCCCTGCAAGCTACAAAATTAACCAGCATATAAGTTAGGGGCTACTCAACTGTTCTCGGATTGGATATGAGGTCTGCTCAGTGGGAGGAAATTCACGTTTAGTACTGAGAAATGGGTCAAAGCCGGAAGTCCTAGATCCCAAGAGAGAAGCTTCCAGGGTTCGAGATAGAACATGTGTGCGGTGACTTCTGAGTCCCTACCTGCCAGCTACTCAAGCATGTCTCCCCGTCCTGTGCATCCCCTCCCAGGTTGTGTCTCCAAGGACTGGATACTAAGCCCCTGGGGCCGGTCTAAGCAAATGCCATGGCGTAGGCGCTAAAACAGCAGCTACTTACTGCTCACAGGTCTGGAGACTAGAAGTTCAAGATCGAAATGTTGGTAAACTCAGTCCCTGGCGTTGTTTTTCTCCTGGCGTGTGGATGGCCACCTTCTTCCCGTGTCTTCATGTGGCCGGCACAGAGTGCGCCAGACAGCAGTCCTTTCGGAGTAGGGCTCCAGCTTCATGACCTCATCTAAACCTGGTCACCTTCCAAGGACCCACACGTGAGATGCCATCATATTGGTGGTCATGGCTTCAAACTATAAACATTGGAAAGACGTGATCCATTCCAGGCTGGCTCTAGAAATGAGTCCCCCCCACACACCAACCTTTAACCACTGAGGGATTTTCTTTGCACACATCTGTTTGCATCTGCAAACTCTTCTAACGTCCCTGCCCAACACAATAGATTCCCTGTGTATTTGGGGTCCATTGCGGTGACACCAGACACCCTGTTTCCCTATTTATCTCAGCATGGGTCTGTGTGCACGACTTTGTGGTTCCAAGTCTTCATCTACCTCGGTTTTCCTCAGTGCAAAATGGTGAGACGAGATGACAGAAGAAGTTGATAGCACCTGCCCTGTGTGTGGCATTTCTGGAGAAGCAACTAGGGCTCACAAAAGCTGTGGGGTAAGAGAGGCTCCTCTGCCTTAGCCCGCAAAGTCTCTGCAGCCGAGAGGGTGCCAGTCAGAGGCCGAGTCGAACCTGGTGCAGCTCTCCAGTCTTGCACAGCAAAGAGGGCTGTGGTAGCCCAGCCCCAGCCTCCCATCCGCTGGCAGGGCCTTGTTTCCACACAACCACACCGAGTAATAAAGGAGACCCTGTCCGCCCTCCTGTCACAGAGCTCCACCGTGCACTGCCTGTACCAGTTTCTTCATCTAGTGAAGGATTTATTTAGGTCACCGCTGCCTTCAGTGCATTTTGAGGAGTGCTGGCTGTCTCCCTTCCTTCTCTGGGGATGCAGTGCCTGCACCTGGCTGCAGGGCTTTCTGGGAGCTCTTCAGAGGGCCCTGCCCCATGCTGTCCACCAGCAGAGATGGCTTGTGTCACTGTCCTTGCTCGCTCGAGCCTCTGTCTGGGTGAGTCATTGCAGCTCTTTGGATTGTGAACAAAAGTGTTTGACTAATTATCATCCCGAATCCTATTTATATCCTGTAGCATTTTTCTTTTTCAGGGACAAAAATAGCTACCACGATTTGAAGGCTTGCCACAGGCTAGCAATATAGTAATACCGTACGCATTCCATATATACTATTTTATTTAATCCTTACAGTAATACATATAGGATCACTGCTTCTGATCTCTTGCTTGGAAATTCAGCGCTGTGTTGCAGAACTTGAGACTTGAGCCTGGGTTCTGTCTCAAAGTCCTTTGTGAATTCTTCCATCTTCCTGTCCCTTTTTCTTTAGGTAACACCATCTCTGAGCCAGGCTGAGCCTTCTTTTCTTATCTACCTCTACTGTCTTTAATCCTGGCATTAAAAACAAAGATCTCCACTGGAGTAAGGAACAGGAAACAACATCCCCCCCCCACAGACCAAGATAATCAGAATCAGAAAGGGCCCCATTCTTGGCACAGGCTCCCTGAGAACAGCTCCCCGAGAGCCTCCTAAGAATGCAAAAGCTCAAACCTCTCCCCAAACTCAGTGCAATCTGCCTCTTAATACCTGCGGGGTTGCTGGGCTGGCTCCTATTCTGAAAGCATTTTACCAGGTGGATTGCAAGGGAACTTCAGGGAGCTAAGGCGGAGGAGTCCCCTCACCCCAACTCTCCTTTCTTGGGTCTCTGGGTTCTGATCTTGAACTTAATATGAAGCACACCATTGTGCGGGTTGGCATTCCAAAGGATTGGGTCTTTGTCTCAGGGAACGTGGGTTGTTTACACTCATTTTTCTCCAGACAGCAAATGTGCTCCAAGGAAATTTATTAGCATTATGTGAACTGACCTTTGATCCTTTCTACCCAGAGCCCTTCCCGCCCCATCCCACCTTTGAGCAATTACCATAAGTCTAAACTACAGTGACTGTCAACACTGCCAGAGACGTGTCATGTATAGGCAATCTCAAGAAAATAAATATTTATGGAGGTCTTGAAATATCAATGTCTTTCATAGACTGACAGGCACAAGCTAAGTCTGTTTTTACTCCTTGCTTTCCAAGGCGCCTGCCAAGCGTGGACATGTGACACCACCACAACAGGCTATTAAAGAATTGTGCAAAGATGAAAGTGAAGACAGTTTTCACTCCTTAAGATGAACAAACAACCTGATGCTTTTGATTGCCCAGTTCAGTGGCATGAAAAATGGCAGTTCTGCTGTTCAAGCTGTCTTTACTTGGGTTTCAGTGCATTCCAGAAAATTAGATCACTCAACCCCTTGGGCGGTTTGGAAGAAGCAGGTTTTGCATAGCAGCGTGAGATCAGGTGCTTCCTGCCATCCTGCTTTGGAAAGCGTCTCTCTCTGCCCGGAATGCACCTCGAGGGTCAGCATCCAGAGCAGAGAAAGGCAAAACAGGAGCTTCCTAGATGGTCCCAGGAAGCTTCAGTGTCCGGTTCTGTGACCTCAGAGGGGGTCATATAATAATAGGTTTCCATAACTTACGGGTAAGAAGGCAAGACACTGTGTACTGAGCACTGTCCCGAGTATTTGGCAGGAATAATTAATTATTCAGTCAGATGACTCCCACGGGAAATTGATTTAAGTCCACTTTTTTTCTTTTCTTTTCTTTTTTAGAATAACACACTGAGTCTTTAAGACTCAGAGAGTTTTGTCTGAGGTCAGTTAACTGAAAGAATTCTAACTTGGATCTGTCTGATTGCAAAGTCTTATTTACTTTTCTTCCAACCTCTCTCACCTTTTCTTTGTTTAAAATATAAGGATTGGGGAGATGGCTCAGGAAGCGAGTTCGGTCCCCAGCCCTCATGTAACAAAAGGCTGGGTGTGGTGGCCTGTGTTTGTCATCCAGGCTTGGAGAGGTGGGAAGATGCCGGGGACTGTCTCAAAAACAAAAATAAATGAAAACATAGCTCATGAATAATGACACCTGAAGTTGGCCTCTGGCCTACACATGCATACACACACATACATACGTGTTTTCTGTGAGCGTGTGCACTTGCACATACATGAACATATGAATATGGTGCCCATCGTGGAGACGACTTATCCCCAAGCGCTTACTTACCGCCTATCACACAGACGAAGCAACGTCACCTCTTGTAAAATCTCATAAACTATTTGGCCAAGTGTCTTGCTCACCCCTGTCACCCTGGAGGAGAGTCTTGTCTGAGCCAGAAGATGGTGAAGCTGTCCTGCACACAGTCATGCAGACAGCACTGATCCTCCCATGAAATGTTCCACTGACTCTGTCTGATCACTGAGAGAATATATTATAGTTGATCACATTTGGAATCTAGGTCATGATGTGAATTATGCAATGAAGAGACTTAAGGAGAAAATTAAAGGATTTTTGAAGAGTTATTTCTTTGCTACCCCTCATTTTAAATTAAAATATTTTCTAGACTCTCAGGTGATCTTGTCCAACCACTGTGAGGAGATGTGATGTCTTCCTTCCTACATCTGGCTTCTGCTTAACTCTAGCTATGGAAGAGGCCCTACATTTTAACAAAGTCTTTTTTTATGGCAAAATCCAACCCTTTGCCAGAAATTTGTAGCCGCTGACCTCACCGGCCACTGCATTTGACAAGTTTGGGGCTTAATTTGTAGCAGAATTTTTGCCCGGCCCTAGAGGGAGCAGCATTGCTTGGTGGAGAGGCACCCACACGGCTAATGAGAGACTGTGACTTGGGACAGTGAATGAAACTGTAAGAACGTGATGGAGGGAAAGAAAGTGACCAAGGAAAAGGATTCTAAGGAACAGAGTTGCTAGGGAGACAGAAGGAGAAACTGAGGCCTGAGCTACAGGCAGGTCCTATTCTAGGGGCTTCCCTGGCCCAAACTGAATTTGGGTTGAATTCCAGTGGGCAATCTTGTGGACTTGGGTTCCTCTGCCTGGTCTTCAAGGTGGGCTGTGTAGGGATGCCTGGAGTCACCGACGGAAGCGTGCGTCTCTTGAAGCTTTGAAACTAGGGTCTTGGTTTGACACTGCAGCGTGATAGAAGACGTGAAGCCGGGGGCTGGCTTCCCTCTGGGATCTGCTAACCCACGTGCAGGAGATGGAGAGGTCATTTTGACATCTCTCCGTCGAGGATTCTTAGAAATCCCATCCTCCATTCAAGGATTGGTGCCAAGGATGAGAGTGTGGCGGGACTCCAAAGTGAAGGGCTCAGTTCCCAAGCCCCAGACATCCATGATTGTGGGTAAAGAAGCCCCCGAGTGCTCTGGTGACAGGGAGGAGAGGACACTGCGGCTCCTCTGAGCTCCCAGATCCTAGGTGGTGCCGTTTGACTCACTCACAGCGTGCCATGGCAAAGCTGCCAGCCCGAAGCCTTTGCCAGGGGAAGTTGGAGCTGCATTCCTTTCTCTTGCCAAGGGGCCTGGCCTCCGCTTCAGGCTCGTGGAGCACGCCCTGCCCGTGCCCTTGACAACCCAACACTTTCAGAAAGCTCCCGGTGTTCTAGGTTACCTGGTCAGTTTCTTGTGGAAACAATATGAGTTTGTCTTCACATAGAATAATGAATGTATTTGTGTTGCCAGCAAGTTCAAACTTGCCTTCCCGCTGGGGAACTCCTTCTCTGTGAGCCGGCAGGGGATCTTGCTGGAGAGGGGGCTTTCCTCACTGAAGCCGCTTTCTGTGAAGAACTGCAGCTCTCTTAATGCTAACTGTGTAGGCTTTCCATCTCGGGAACCACATGGGCCTAGCACTCACGGAGGGGCTGCCCTGAGGGTAAAGATGTGCGCTGGATTTTTAACACTTCATAGAAAAGATTTTTTTATGTTGGAGCAATTGAATTTTATAAATGTTGAATTACATAAAATATTTGCTTTAATGTGACTTCTAAATAATTTTAAAGTGCAAACGGGCTCAGATTTTATTTCTGTCAGACAATTGTCCCTGGCTCACACTGCTCCTTTTCAGTTTTATAAAAGCCATTGGAGGAAGGTGGAAATATTCCATTTCACAGATGAGCAAATGGAGTCCGAGAGGCTCAGTCACTTTGTCTGAGGTCAAGGTCGGGTTATCCTGACTCCACAGACTGGCAGACCATTCTTTCCCATGTTCTGAACAGGAAGATGAAGCATGTCTTGATAATCATGCCCACATACATTCATTTCCTGGAGTTGGGAACTAAGGAATTTTCAGTGATGGATGTATTTTGTTGGGTCTTTCTTCTACAGGACTCCCATAACTCTATCATTTTCATATAAAAAAAATCACCTTTGGGAGGCAGTAATAATTGCACCCAAACCATAGGACTAGAATTTAGGACCCAAAAGTTCCAGACCCTGAGTTTCTATGGAGCTATGAACAAGTTATCTCAGGGTCTCCTCACAAATAAGGAAAAAGTCAAAGACTCTCTTATCTGCTGTTGAGAAGTCCATTGTCAAGGTCAGGATGGATATGAGGACTGAATGACTCTTCTCTGTTGTCGGAAAGTCTCAGACCACAGGGCTGGCTTTCAGGTCAGGTTAAAGGGAGGATTCCTAAAGGGCTCAGAAATTCTGGCTATCTCAATAGTAAATCCAAATTATCAAAACACAAACAGTGGCACTGTGAGTATGTATATTATGCTCCATACATTATTGTGCACGTTGCATATAGTAACATATCTATGTTCTATAAATTTGCATATGTATATAAACATATACTTGCAATCTCATGAATGTATCAAAATATGTATAACAGGATTAGGGAGACAGCTCAGCAATTAAAGGCATTCGCTTGCAAAGCCTGATGGCCTGGGTTTGATTCTCCAGTACCTACATAAAGCCAGATGTAAAAAGTGGTGCATATATCTCGAGTTTCTCTATAATGGCTGGAGGCCATGGAATACCCAGTTTCTTACTCTTTCTCTCCCTTACTCCTCCTTTTCTATAAATAAATAGATAAATAAATATAAGTAATTTTATATTTATAACCACATATACATTCATATAATATAAATAATACAAAATTTTAAAAACATGCATATTTTTAATATAACACATGTAGCTAAACCTATATATGCTATATATTGATATGCATATGTACATATATAAAATATATATGATATGTGTGTATGTAAGAGTAGTCAATTTTATCTGTGTACCTCAAATATTTTTGGAACACAAAATGCCTAGACTTAAGTAAACTTATTTTCAGAAAATATTAAAATAGAAACAAGGAGCTTTTAAATTACTAACTGTCCAGGTTTTTTTAAGGACAAGCTATATTTAGTTTCTTCTCCGCTGTCTGCTGGCAATTCTGTTTTAGGAATAACTCTCAGGTGTAGACTCTGCTGACTAGAATGCCTCCTGTTAAAGTGAGGTAAGCCAGACAGTATAGATTTCAGATATGCCCTTGTCTTGTGTCACACAGATGTTGAGCATACGGGTCAGTTGTTTCCTGGGTCTGAAGGAGAGCCACCACACACAGTGTGACCGGTGTGGGTGAAGCACTTCTCGCTTGCTTCACTCTGCCATTGAGCCCCCATCCCCAAATGTGTAAAAGGCAGGCACAGCCATTCCACTTGCTCCCCGCGCATGAATGATTGGGGAGGAAATGAAATTTGGCTAAAACATCCTGGAACTTTCCTTTGCGTTCCATGGTACTGGGCCAGCCAACCCTCAACATTTTGCCCCGAAGAGTTTTACCCGCTGACCTCAAATCCTTTCTCCAATGTCCTGTGGGTCTCATGGTGTGGGACTGTCTAAAGTCTTGTGTACTGCTCGATTTTTAATACACACTTTTTTTTGTTTTTCTTGCTTATATTATGCAAGAAAATATGATACCCTGTGTTTGAAAACAAAAGCAAAACTCAAGAAATATAACTAGATTAAGCACAAAAAGCTATTAGTTACGCTTTAAGAAGTAGATGGAAGATGTGCATAATCATTACAATCATGCAACAGCCTTGGTAATTGTCTTCTAGACGGACGATAATACACACTTTTCAAACCACATAACCCAGTGTCTGGGGAAGACATTCATTGGTTTGATTGTAAAAGTGAAAATTCTGCACTCATTCTTTGTTTATGCATTCTGGACAAGTTCTAAACTAGCGAAATGAAGTTTAAGCCTGCTGTAATCTAGTCTTGGCTGCTGGTACAAGCCCAAACTCCCATGCTGGGTCTTCTCCAACCCTTTCTTTTTCCTTCAGGGGTTTAGACAGGGATGACTGAAGCGAGAGCTTCCAACTCTTCTTGGAAGACTGTCAAGCCCAGGTCCTTGTGCAGGCACACTGAGCCCTGCTCAGGTCTGTCATCTCGGGGAGTCCCTGAATCTGTGGGCTGTCTGTGGACTTAGCTGTCTAGATACGATGCAGCTCAGATAGGGGAAGAGAAGACAAGAGATGCGAGGAAGTGTGTGAAAAGGTTCTGAATTGGGGCTCTGGACTTTGCCATGAACTGTTAGACAAGATCGTCATCTATAAATTGGTGATGACGGGTGAGTTGCTGTCTTGCACTGTGGGGTTGCATGGACATCACCTGATCAGGTATGAGCCACTTTATAAATAGTAATGCCTGTGCACTTCGGACACTGTCACCTTTTTAATTCCTCCGGATTTAGACTTTTCCTCTGTTGTGAAGACTTCCCAGCAAATGAATAAACAAAGGTCCTCATAAAGCCTAAGCTGCGGTCACAGCCTGCATTACTCTGCTGCCTGCAGTCAGCTGTGATCATGCACGTTGGCCAGGTCCAGGCTGCAATGCAGACCGTCCGGAGACTCAGTGATCAAAACCGTTCTTGCTTATGAGCCAGGATGGTTGGGCTGCATGGAGTAGACCTGCGGGCAGCTCTGTTGTCTGTCTCATCCTCGTCTGGCCAGGCATGCTGTTGTTTTTTTCACGGAGCTGGTACCAGTGAAGAGAGTAAGGCCTCTTAAGCAAACTTGAGTCAGGCACGTGGGTCCACATGCCGATCGATGGTCAAGCCTGACTTGCTGGGGAGCCTTACAATGAGGCTCTAGTCAAACAGATTAGCAACTTTACTCATTGCTGTGGCCAAATACCTCATAGAAAGGACAGTTTTCTTTATTGATTTGGGACAGAAAGGTCTTATTTCAGCGTACAGTTCCAGGGGATACATTGGCTCCTGGTGGGAAGGCATAGCAGGAGCAGGCCAGCTGGCCACACGGCATGGAGGCAGGAAGCAGAAGGCAGACGGGAGGCAGGGCTAAACTGCGAAGACCTCAAGGCCTGCTCTCAGTGGCTCAGCAAACTTCTTCCAGAAATTCTACTTCCTAAAGGTTCCACAACCTTTCTTCACAAACAGTGCCACCAGCTGGGGACCAGATGTCCAAATACATGAGCCTGTGGGACACTTTAAATTCAAACCACACCAGAGTGAGAATTGGGACGAGTCATGTACTCCTCCATGTATGTTCAAATACCCTATTAGACTAGAAACCTCTGCTGGGGAACATGGGAGACAGAAACCAGCATGCAGATTCTGCCAGCCCTCCTCCAGAGGTGGTCAGGTGGGAACTAGTTCGGAGATGCTTACTGAGGTCCAAAGGACCTTTCCAGCCCTTTATACCAGAGAATAGCTAATTATGCCCGCTGGGAGAGGACAAGCTTGTTTCGGTGCAACTGGAGGGCTAAACATATAAATGGTTCCACAAAATAAAAACTAAAAAGGAAGCCTGGTGTGGTGGTGAACTCCTTTAACCCAAGCACTCTGAAGGCAGAGGTAGGAGGACCCAGGGCTGTGATTCCCGCACTGCTCTGAGACTGCAAAGTGAATTCCAGGTCAGCCTGAGCTAGAGCAAGATCTTATCTCAAAAGTCAATCAATCAAAAGTATTATTTAATAACATGCAAATCATTTGAAATTCTCACTTTAGTGTCCTTAAAGAAAGTCTTGGAGCCGGACCACACCTTGTCTTTATATATTGTTTCTGGCTGCTTTAGAGCTGTAACAGCACAGTCGGAATCCGAGTTGCCATGGAGACCATATGTCCCTCAAAGCCTAAAATATTTACTCTCTGGCCCTTGGTCGTGCACGTCTGCCACCCCTGCTGGAGAAGCGAAAGGAAGGCAGCTTGCCGGGGAGAGGATGCAGCGCTGTGTGCAGCGTCCCGGGGTGGCTTTGGCCTTGGTTCTGGATTGACCCTGTCTCCTTTCCTCCCTAGTAACCCGCAGCCCGGGACGCCCATCCGGAGGCCTTCCATGCACTTCCCGGCCCAGGGACGCGAGGCGCAGTGAAGCCCCCCGGCGGCGCGGCATGGCCTTTCTCCTCGTGGGCGCCGTGCTGCTGGCGGCCCACGCGGCCACGCCCGAGCCCCCGCGGAGGGCCCCGGCGCCCGGCGCCGCGCGGCGCCTGCCGCAGACCATCATCATCGGCGTGCGCAAGGGCGGCACGCGCGCGCTGCTGGAGATGCTCAGCCTGCACCCCGACGTGGCGGCCGCCGAGAGCGAGGTGCACTTCTTCGACTGGGAGGAGCACTACCGCCGGGGCCTGGGCTGGTACCGCAGCCAGATGCCGCCGTCCTCCGCGCGCCAGCTCACCGTGGAGAAGACGCCCGCCTACTTCACGTCTCCGCGCGTGCCCGAGCGAGTCCACCGCATGAACCCCGCCGTGCGGCTGCTGCTGATCGTGCGGGACCCCACGGAGCGCGTGCTGTCCGACTACGCGCAGGTGCGGCACAACCACGAGCAGAAGCGCAAGCCCTTCCCGCGCCTCGAGGCGCTGCTGGCGCGCGGCGGCCGGCTCAACGCCGACTACAAGGCGCTCAACCGCAGCCTGTACCACGCGCACCTGCGCGCCTGGCTGCGCTTCTTCCCGCTGCGCCGCATCCACCTGGTGGACGGGGACCGCCTCATCCGCGACCCCTTCCCCGAGATGCAGCGCGTGGAGCGCTTCCTGCAGCTGCCGCCGCGCCTCAACGCCTCCAACTTCTACTTCAACAAGACCAAGGGCTTCTACTGCCTGCGCGACGCGGGCCGCGAGCGCTGCCTGCACGAGTCCAAGGGCCGCGCGCACCCGCGCCTCGAGCCGCCGCTGCTGCGCCGCCTGCGCGACTACTTCCGGGAGCCCAACGAGAAGTTCTTCCGGCTCGTGGGCAGGACCTTCGACTGGCGCTGACTCCGAGGGCATTGGATGCAAGGGACTCCCGAACAGAGCCGGGTCTATTTTTCTACTTGTTGAGCGGAGGGCATTTTGTATCGGTTTCCATGGCTGTGTTCATTGTCTCTAGGTGAAGGAACCAAATCTTTTTCTGGAGACACTGTCCTTTGGTTTGAAATATAACTGACTTGCCCCCAACTCAAACTAGCTGTCTCTTTTGTACTTGTTCTTGGGTTACTTAAAAAGACTTCCTTTTGGCCGCTGGAGTTCTCTCCGCCTCCCTCGCTGTGGTCATCAGACCTGCCTTTTCCTGCATCGTCTTCACTGAGGTTCCCCTTCATTTCGGAACACGGCCTTCTCGCCCATGGCCTCATTCTAAAGGTACTTTCACCCCGCGTAACATGGGAACGGATAGCACCTGGCAGGAGAGTCCCTGGGGTCTAACTTTGCCTCAGAAGCCATTTGCATACGTTAATGAGCTCAGCAATTGGCCCAACCCACTATAAACAAGACTAAGCCCTTGGCTTTCAGAATGGCCTTGGGGCTGGGTACTTTGCCCTGAAGGCCTCGGAGAGCCACTTGTGTGTGTGTTGGGGGAGGATGGGGGGAGGACTTGCAAAATCTAATGTGTGTCTCCACTCAGTCAGTTGTGTGAAAATCTGACAAGCGAGTAACCATTTTCTCACTCTGAGAGTCTGAATTGTCATTATGAATTTTGGGTCGGTCATATTTATCTCATAAGGGCATGAACACATGTATGTTTCAACATCAACTCCCAAGTTGGGAGGCCTGTCAAGTTTTAAGTTCTCAAGGGTTGAAGTTGATGTGATCAGAGCGCCTGCATTCCGAGCTGGGTTTCACTTCTCTCCACGTGGCTGGGCTGCTCACACGAGTATCCGTGTTCTCAGGCACCATCCCTCGCTCAGGCAGCCCTCAGCCTTGTACAGTTCAGTAGATGAGATTTTTTCCTTGTGAAAGGAAAATGTATTCATTACATTAAGATAATACAGGCAAGCAAATCAAGACCATTTCCTGACAGTTTATTCTTAAGGAATGGGAAAGATGGGCACCATTGGTTGTTTGTCTCCTACACTTACAAACTCTAAATTTCCACAGCACGTTCTAAGAGGAAGGGATAGGCCCAGGAACATGAGTCTGTTCAAGGTCACATTAACTCATGCGGCTGGGACCCCACTTAGAGCCCAAGTAAGGGTGGTTTTTTTGATTTTTGTTTTTGTTTTTTTGGTGTTTTCTTTTTTGGTCTTTTGTTTACTTCTGTCCACTGTTTCTGTTCCTGAACTCAAAGGATCAGAATCCATTTTTTATTTTTTGTTTTATCTCTCTGACTTGAGCTGACATTTCTCTCCTGATGTCAGAAGTCTTCCTCCCTCAGAGGTGTGTCTAAGCTGGAGGAAGGGCCAAGAGGAGCCTGCATGTTTCTCAGCAGCCTTATCAGGGAAATGAGTCACCTTGGTTGCGCTTAGCAGCCCCTGCCTGACCTGACCTTCACATGGCCGTGTCACACCCGAGTCCCGGCCATGCACTGACAACAGAAAGAATGTCTTCCTCCTCAAAACCCATTAAGGTTGTCATGTAACCACCATCTCCCCAGAGGGAGAAGCAGAAATATTTATAGAAGCCCTCCTCCCATAGACATAAGTACTTTGCAGTATGCAAAGTATTTCCTTTGAAGCAAATTACTGAATGTTTGTTTTATCTCCTTTAATAACTGAAGGATGAGAGGCCCAGAGAGATTAAATCAAGTTCAAGGCTGCCCAGGTATGAAAGAAACCTCAATTATCTCTGTTAGTCTTTGCACAACACCTGCCCATACTCTGTGCGGTTGGTATGTAGCCAGTGGCGGATGCTAGTCATGGAGGAAGTCAGGGCCAGGTTGGTAGAGACAGCTGATGACATGGGTTAGCCCAGCTCAAATGACCAATGGGTGTAATTTCAATTAATTGCTGAGTTGGAGGTACCGAGTCAACTCAGAGACCGAAAGGCCATCAGGGAGTGTCAGTGACAGTGCTCCTCTGTTTCTTGTCGACACAATTCCAGCCAATCATCCGGAATAAAAGGCTATTGCTTCAGACCTTTCCCCATATCCCCCCTGATCTCTGTGGCATTCAGAGGAGGCTGAGGTAGACTCAGGTCCATTCTGCCTGGGCCCATGTGTCAAACGGGATGTGGTCCCTCCAATCCTTTGGGCAAAGAAAGACTTGACAACAGGAAGGCTCGAGGGTGTGAATCTCCTGCCCCAGCCCAGCGCACAGTGGCCTGAAGTCCCTCACGTAGCGTTCTCCCAGAAAGGCAACTGAGAGCTGTTGAGTCCAGTCTCCTTCGCTTGTTGCTGCAAAATCAGAACAGTAGCTGCCCCTTCCTGACTCCAGGAATCAGTGAGTGTTGAGTTCCTGTTAACACTACAGGCTCCCAGCAACAAGCTTGAAAATGGTTCGTTTTAGGGAAAATGCTGTACCTAGGCTGAGCACAGCCTGCCTCCTTTCTCCTTCCACCTAAGAGACTTGCTCAGAAGTAAGGGATGGAGAGCCGAAGTGCCCGGTGCACCCACCCTCCACCCTGCCTACTGTTTACAGGGATCAGATCACCATTGTTCATTAAAATTGTATTTTTCAGACACGGAGAGAATGATCAGTGGGCAAGAGCACTTGCCACACAAGCATGGGGGCCTGAGACCACCGGAGTTCAATTCCCTGCACTTGTGTAAACAAGAACCACATTTGCCTGGAATCCCAATCCTGTGCAGAACAGACTGGCTAATCACTGGGGCTCCAGAAACCTGCGGCCTCAGGTTCAGAGAGAGTCTGTCTCAAGGAAATATGCAGATGCGTCATAGAGGAGGACATCTGACATTCTCTCTGGCCTCCTCCACCCAGGCACCCGGAGCGTGTGCACACACACGTACATGTACATCACACACACACACCACAACATACATGCACATACAAGCACACACAAAAGGCTGTTTTTCTTATAAGCCCCTACCATGTAGCAATTGTGGTATTTAAATTTTCAGGAGCATACAAAGAAAATGGGACGGGATGTAATACTCCTTAACTGTTCTAGATTTTAAGAAGAAAAGCAGGACAAGAGGAATGACCTGGATTTGCAATCAGACTGGGCAGGGCAGTATATTAACTATTGGCCTTCACCACATCATGGAGAGGAATCAACTGCCCCAATTTAGAGAGAGAGAGAGAGAGAGAGAAAGATTTTCTTTCTTGCCTCCCAATTTTGATATAAGAACTAGAAGCAAGGACTGGGAAGATTGCTCAGCTCAAACCCCAACACCCACATTTTTTAGCGAGGTTTGGACTGGCCTGCCTGTAATCACGGTGCGGAGGGATGTGGAGACAGCAAGATTGTGGGGCTCCCTGCTCAACCATTCTAAGTAACACGCAATCGGTGGGCTAGGAATCAAGGAAGAGCCCTATGTGTTCCTCTGATATGTGCTCATGTTCGTATAGGGCGTGCCCATCTGTACACACGTGGGTATATAACACACATGCACACACCATACACCACACACACTAACAGCAGAAAGAAAAGAAAACATTAGCCAAAGGTCACAAGGAAGAGCTCTGACCAGAGTCACTTAACTCCAGGGACTATGACTTGGTTGGATGGCTTTGTGGAGGAAATGCCCTGAGGCCTAAACATGGAAGGTGTTGGTCACCAGACTGGTACAGCCTGGACCCTGCATAAAAGCAGCTTGGCAGTCACAAGGTAGAAGGGGAGGGAGAAGGAGGTAGGGAGGTATCGAGAAGAAGGGAAGAGTCTTGTTTAACAGACGTGTGGAGTGGGTTAGACACACTGAGGGGCTGTGAGCCATCAGGAACTTGTGGCTTTGCTGCTTTCCAAGACGGTGGTGTTGAAAGCTTACATAATAGGCCCTGTGCCTATTGGCTGCCCGAAAATAATGATCATTTATTGAACACCCACAGAGTGCTTGGGATTTTAAACATGTTGCTTCTAACCCACATAACGATTCTGAGATAGCAGAAATGGCGCCTAGTCTTACAGAGGAGGCAACTGAGGTCCGGAGAGTACAGGATTTGCCTGTGGTGACAGGAGCATTGTTAGACACAACCACAGGCTTTCCCCTAACGTCCGTGGGACGGGAAAGGAAGAAGTAAAACGTGAGCCTCTGGAGGAGTCTGCAAGGGAGTTAGGAGAATGTAGGGTGAAGGATGGGCATAGTGGATACCAAAGTCACCTATGACCCGAGCCTGGAGACTAGCATCCCAGGGAGGTGACAGCCAGGGGACATTTCTGCCTGAGAAAAACTAAGGAGGGGCATTGGCTTAAGATGTCACCTCATCCACTTGCCTGATGGAAGGACTGTGATGTAGAAAGTAGCCCGGTTTTTACCGTCACACACATATCAAGATCTTTCCTCCATTTTTTCCTCCAATTCCACACTTAGGTAAAAGAAGAGGATAAAAAGAAGGAATAAGAATCAGGAGATGTTGACATGAATCCAATGAACGACCGGATGGCCTTGGTTTCAAATCCTAAAAACTGATTGATTTATTGGTGAAAATGGACCGATGCTTCTCTATGTTGAGGAGTAAGGATCAAGGTGATAGAGACTCTCAGTTCTGGGGGATTTTACCTAGGAAGCAGGAATGGCCTTACCAGGAGGTGACTGTCAGTTGTCACTTTCTTGGGAGCAGCACACATCACTGTCCAGCGGTGGAGAGGAGCTTTGTGCAAACAGTAGGGCCTCCTTGTTTCTAGACGACGCTTGCTCACGCCTCCTCCAGAATGAGTCGGGGACTTGGCTTCTCAAGCTGGGTCCGCTTGTTTCTCCTTAAACCACAGTGCCTTCATTTAGCCTTCTGTTCTGTCCTCAGTACGTGCCATGCCGAAGAATATGGGAATCTCCTGCACGTCTTAACCTTGGACTGTGTCTTCCTTCTGTAGTACATATGGATAATATGAACGACCTACAAAGAAATGTTTTTTGAATTAAATTCATAAGGAGCAGAAAATATTTTATTGGCTAGCATATGAAAGTTTTAAATACAACAGCAGATGAAAATGATACCAATGAAGTTCTTTTATGGGGGTGGTTATTAGAATATCAACACTGTCAAAACACTGTCCATGAATCTGGGCATGATGGAACACACTTAAAATCCCAGAATTCATGAGTTGGAAGCAAGAGGGTCACAAGTTCAAGGCCAGCCTGGGCTACAACACTCTATAATACGTTAACCTACCCCCTGTCTTGGGGGGATAAAGTAACAATGCATCAATGCAAAACTTCGATTTCCTGAAATATTTATGGATCTCACAAATAAAAAATGCATTGCTCTTTCTTACTTCTGTGTCTCCAAATCTGCAAGGGTTCCCCTCAGTGTGAGGACACGTGTCTCCTTCTCTTGATGTAACCTTGTTATACCTTGAATCAGTCTGTTCCTCACTAAGCAGGGAGTGGGAAATGGTGGATAGAATGGACTCATTTGTGAATTGAGTGATAAATCTTCTCCAGTTGTTGATCTAATGAGAAAATCGTCTTCCACTTCACAGTATGGCCTCTCCTGGGAGTACGTTCTCAGGTCCAGGCACTGGTGGGCATTTATTGATATGCTGTTTTACTTAGTCCCCACAAAAGCCCTGGGGAAATAACCAATCCAACTTCTCTGTGTTCACTAAATATCATATCACCAGCAAATAGTAAATTCTTGTCATTGGAGTTAGAAGTGTTTATTAACTAACAAATCATCCAGACATACAGGCTCTTTCCTCCCTAATTTTCAGCCTCTTGCTGAATATTCAGCTAGTGGGTAATTCAGTGTTCTCCTAGGTACCCATTATATCTGGATCCATACTTCTAAAACTTATATTCCTCTGTCTGGGTTCCTTCCTTGGGTCTGAACTCTACCACATGGTACCTTAAAGGTAGCCTCTGGATACACCGTTCCTTAACTTTTGAAGACCTAAATTCAGAATTTTAGACCAGCCTTTTGTTATACTTATGTGATCCTGCACAATTTCCTTAATTTCCACTGACTTTCTGTGAGACAGAAAAAATAAGACCCTTTTCATAGACCTGTGAATTATACTACAAAAGTACTTTCAGTACTGTGAAGTTACACCCCAGTGATCTCTCATGGCCTGGTGGCATTCTCCACACAGATTAAAGGAATAATAACTAAGTGTTGACTTGAAGTTGGGGAAATATCACCTCATTTAATCCTCACAACAACCCATAAGCGTTTTTAACTACTGTCCTTATTTCATGGGGGAGGTAATCAAGGAAAAATTATGTTATTTGTCCAAAATCATGTCTAAAAGCCAGAGTATTTCCCTGAATAGTCTTTTGACAGCTAGCATACTTGACTTCCAGACTAAACTCCTTTGACAATGCAGAAGAGAGACCCTTCTCCAACACTGCTGCCCATGGGAAGAGTGAAAACACAAAGGAATCAAAGGCAGATTTTATCCAAAAGCCTGTGACAAAAGAATGTTAGGATGGCCCAGGCTATCCCTCCTCTGTTATCACTTCTGGGAAAATTATAGCTGAGTTAGGGCAGGCTTGACTCCTGAGCCATGCAAACTGAACAAATAGGTATATGTTGGTTTAGATAGTTAAGTTTCAGGATATTATCTAGTAGGGTTACTACTATAGAGACGTGGGTATGCTTACTACCATTCAGCATAGCTTATGGTCTTCTTTCTTAAACAAACACAATTTATAGCTTTTTGTTACCAGATGAATCCATATCTTTTGCATTATAACTGGAACCTTCATTTAAGAATATTCATAGAAAACACTTGACAATATTTTGTTCTATATCCTTCCAACGTTTCAAACCCCACTCCCCATACTGTAGAGGTGTGCATTACTCCCTGTGGAAATCAGTGTCTCATGCAATTTCCTGCAGAGAGCATAAATTCAGTTAGAAGTTGCCAGTTAAAGCTATAGTCCTTGTTAAGTAGTGCTTTGGATTAAAGGGAAAAATCCATCATACCTGGGGTACCAGTGTGATGGTTTAAATATAAAGGCATATTCTCCATAGACCCAGGTATTTTTGATTAAGCTTCCTACTTAGTCTTCAGCAGGTGGACCTGAGGTTTGCAGTGTAGACGTGAGTGTGTTGTGGATGCACCAGGACGGTTGGATGGCCACCCCCAAGAGCTGTTGCCTAAGGATGGAGTTTTCTCTGGGCTGTGAGCAGCCCTGCTGGAGAAATTGAATCGGAAATCTAGAGATGTCTTCTCTGGTGATAATAGATCTGACTTTGGACTGAAGATTTTTGATATTTTCTTGCTGGTTATTGATTTTGCATTGGCCCAGTCTCTCCTTGTAACGCCTTCATTCTATAATGGGAATGTTTACTCTGTGCTACTGGAGTATGTAACTTATGTTTTGATTTTACAGGGTTCACAGTGAAGAGATACTCTTGAATCTCAGATGAGGCTTTGGGCTTTTGAACAATGTTGAAGTTGGACTATGGGGACCTTCGAAGTTGGTCTGAGTGCAGTTTGCATAGCAAGTTGGTCATGAGCCTGTGGGGGCCAGGAGCAGACTAGGATGGTTTGAATGTGAATTGCCCCATAGACTTAAGAACTTTTGATTAAGCTTCCTACTTGGTCTTCAGCAGGCAGAACCATGCTGGAGGAGGCCTGTCACTGGGGCTGGATCTTGACTTCAGCTCTACTGGGTGTGTAGAGAGCCAGCTTGAGCCTTGACCGTTGTGCTTACGGTGCTGGCAGTTTTCTCTCTGCTCTGCATGTAGAATGTAATGAGTCTGCTTCCTTCACCATGATGCTGTCCCCTGCATTGATGGAGCCTAAAATAAGCCCTTTCCTCCCATAAACTGCTCTGGTCAGATGTTCATCCCAGCAACCAAAGTTAACTGCAACAGCAGTTACTAATGTCTCTGTGACAAACTACTACAAAACGTGCTTGCTTGAAGACATGACGTTTCCTCTCCTATGCTCTGAAAGTTAGATGGGTGCAGATAGCCAAGCCCAGCATGTCAGCTTCTGGAATTTAGGCAAAGCTTGGCTGAAGAGATGGTCGTTGGAAGGTTAGACTGGGGATGCCCAGGATGACTTCCCCAATGGCACATTTGCTGCTGAAGTCAGGGTGACTGTAATACTTGGCATTGTTCCCGCTCCTGGAGGCCACTTCATATCATGGCAGATTTATGATGATTGGTGGGACATTTTATACAGCAGCTGGCTTATTCTGGGGTGTTCTATAAAGACAGAAAGAGTTGCCAGGGTCATATAGAAAAACTGTTACTGTATTCCATTGTTTCAACATCATTCCAGAGTCCTTGTGTGAAAACCTGTCCTGAGGGGTAGAATAACAGGAGGCAGGATTCACAGGCTCCCTTTTTAGAAAGTACTTTCCATATCTGCATCTTTTTTGAAGCAAAATGGACATAATATCTGCTTAATGGATTTTTGGTCATATTTTGAAAGGGAGATTTATATAGGTATAAGTCTTCATGATGTTAAAGTCCATTTCACAAATGCAAGTTATCATTATTGTACAAATGTAAGTTATCATATTATAAGTCTTCTGTATAATTTCAACTCTATTTTGACCTAAGGCATCTGACTATTTTCATACTGCTTCTTTAATAATAAAGTGCTGGTGACTAAGTGACTTCATGTCACAAGTGGACGTGAATATAGGCTTCTACACTATGCTGCTTCCTCTGAATTATATCGCAGCTCCTTTCAACTCAACCATTTGAGGAGAAGATATATTTAGGACAAATGGTTGTTTGGGGTCCACTTGGAGAGCTGTGTTACATGAAAGCAAAAATCTATGCAGGCCTGCCATACTCTTGTGACGGTTAGGTTTTGTTGTCAACTTGATCGTTTTAATTATCTTGGGTGGGTCTCTGAGGATGTTTACATGAAAGCAGCCTCTCAGTAGGAGGCAGGATGTAAGGAAGCTCAGGAGAGCTAGAAAAATAACATCCCTTCCTGTGTGGGCAGTGCAAGAAGGAAATTCCAGAGACTCTGGAAGCCATTAAGTCAGGGACAGGGTTGTAAGACCTCCGTCCTCAGGCTATAGAAAGGGGAAAGAAATTTTTCTCCCTTAGCCCCCTGCCTGTGTTGTTCTGTGTGGGAGGTGTTGGTGATGGCTTCTCTCTCTTTCTCTCTCCTTGGATCTGTGAAAGGGACCCCAGCCTCTTTCACTGTTTTGGAACTTCCCCTGGATATGTGGCTTCAATAAATCCTTTGCTCCTGTAACCGTGCCGGGTTTGGAGATGCCTCCCAGGGGCTTGTGGCGGACTGCGACACCTCTTCAGCAGTTTTTCAACCACTGAGGAGTGTTGCTGAGACAGTTAACACTGGATATTAAAAGCTGCATACGGCATTCAAACAAGAATGCGTGGCAGCTTCTATTTCCAGCTCCTTTAATTTGGAAGTTCTATCTTTAGTAGCAATGTGCATTTTCCACACAATTAAAGACTGTACCTTGTTCTGATTTGCACTTCAAGTATCCAATTAAGCTGTAATTTACATTTCTTCTATGTATCTGTGTATTTGCTAGCAGGGAGACTTGGGTTTTAAATGTTGGTGTTATTACTTAGCATCCAGGCACTACTCAACAACCTCAGTTGGTCATTTAGAGGGTCAGTCTGCTGGTGTGCTAAATGAGAAGTAAGTTTTCTTAGAAATGTTGATGTATCTTAAAGGGTACGAACACATCGAAGTATCCAGGTGTGCACACTGAAAATGTATACATTTGTTGCCTTTTTTAAGGCACTTTTCATGGAGCCACTCAAAGATTCTGTAAGTATGAATTCATTGCAAGCAACAGGACATTCCTTCAGATCCCACTGGACCACCACACACATCAACACCAGCACAGCAAAAGAAAAAGAACAAAGTAGGTAACTTTGTTGTGATGGGAATGTGAAACCCCAGTCACGGGCTCATACATTTGGGTGCTTGGTTCCCAGCTGGTGGCTCTGTTGGGAAAGGTTGTGGAAGCTTTAGGAGACGGAGCCTTGCTTGAGACTGTTTCTGTGGAGGCAGGTTCTGAGGTGTCTAGCATGGCCCCACTTCCTGTTCTTTTTCTTCCCGACACTGCCTGCTTTGTAACACCTGCTCCGGCTGCCATGATGAGGTGGACGCCTCGAAACTGTAAGCCAGAAGCAATCCTTTTCTTCCTTAAGTGTCTTCTGCTCAGATATTTAGTCACAGGAAGAAGAAAATAACAAACACAGCCCCTAACTGGAATATTCATATACATTAAAGTTGTAGTCAGATGGGATATACTGAGATAATAAGAAATATATCCCACACCTTGATTTTCACCCATGTGCTTCACTAAGATGTCCCTAAAATCTTGGGCTTTCCTCTGAATGTTGAGAGCAATAAAGGAGAGAGGCCATCTCTGGTCAAGCATTACAAGCCCAACCTCAGTAAGTGTTAATGAACAGACTTCAGAGTCCCTGAGCAGCCCGAGGGGAGGGGCCGTTGCCAGAAGAAACAGCCCTGCCACTAGAAGGTTTAGATTTTCTGCTTTACCTCAGCATGTTTCCTATCTTTAATTTTGGGGAATAAAGGAGAGACACTCAAGGGTTAGTTATCACAAACATGGCATCCAATGATCCCATCAATACAACCACCCAAGGGAAACCTTTATGAACAAATTGACCCAAAATGGCAGAATCCAGATGGCCCCCGGGTTGGTGAGCATGTGGAGGTACCAGGAGGAGATGGAAAACCCATGGAAACTTCCCAACTCTTTGGTCAGACCATGTCTGACGTGGCTGTTCCTGAGTTGTATCCTTTTGTAGAAAACCATCCATCAAGAAGGCTGCTGTTCACCTAAGTTCAGTTGCTGCCTTAGCAAACGATTGAAGCACAGGAGGAGCTAGAGAACTCTTTCATTTGTAGCTCAGGAACTTCCATCGTCCTTGGAACGGGAGGTGTTCATGTGGGAGTTACCTGATGCCATCACACAGCAGTGTCAGAATGGGATTCAATCACAGCGTCCTCCAAAAATTAGAAAATGACTTGATGTGAGGAAACCCCACATGTTTAGTGACTAGTTAAGTGGTGATGGGTGAACTGAGCCAGAATGTAGACAACCGCATTTTGTTTTCACGCCACTGGAAACAAACGCAATCTTTGAGACAACTATAGAAACAATAAATGTCATTTTGTTTTCATGGAATATTCAAATAGAGACAAGAGAAGCTTGAAGCTCTCTCTGGTCCTTTGTTCTCTTCATAGACAGAATCAGGTAGAAGATAATTGTACAAGAAGAAAATTTCCCTTAAATAGTTTAAAAATTTGCTTCTTTTGTTTTCCATACGCATAAAGTGGCAATATTTTCTGCTGACTAGCAATTTATTTTTTCACTTATATCAAAATTATACCTTGAAAATTCAGTTGTTCTCATCTTAATTATAAATAGCCCTATTAAATTTTTCTTTTCTTGGGAATTGATGTTAACTTTGAAAATTTAACCTCTGCTAATGTCATTGTCCTTTGGAAAATCTGTCTATATTTATCCTAAGGCAGCAAGAACGATGGACAATCCAATTCCACCAACATGACTAAAAATGACAGCTGACTCCCTGGAAGGAGATGAACCACCCCTAACACATCCTCTAGGGCCCAGGTGAACCACAGAGGTAAGAGTGCTGCCCCCACGACCAGCCTGACAACCTGCACCGGGTGATGGAGACAGACACTGAGGATACTCAAAACATTCCAAAGCAGAAATCCAGAGACTCGTAAGAGCTCAGCACTAAAGCAGACTTAAAAGTCACCCATCATGGCTGAGGGAACTTTGTGGAAGGGGCCGGGGGTGGTGGTGAAAAGAGTGTACCAGTAATCTCACCGAGGAGAGCTCTCAGTGGAATGGGGGAAGGGAGGAGGAGGGAAACGGTGGTACCAACACAAGAATTGTTGATACTGAGTTTCGACTTATTAACAACAACAACAACAAACAAACAAGATGACTCTTAAAAAAAGATATCCCGCTAAAATTCAATGAGAGGCTTAGCATAGAACATTGAATGTTCATCTCCATAACAAAATCCAGCCTTGCTTTTATTTGTAGTTTCCAAGATGTAGAAACAAACTGAGTGTCATCAACAGATGACTGGATGAATAAAATGTGCTATATGCATACAAGGAAATATTTATCAAGAATGACAACTGGTGAAATCTTGATCCATGCTACAACATACATGGAATTTGAACCCATTCCAGAAGGAAAAATAGGATAGCTTACATAAAATTCTTAGACTCGACAAGTCCAGGGAATTGAAAGGGACTAGGAGGAAGGGTCAGGGAAGTGCTTTGCTTTGTAGGAACAAAGTTTCTGTTTGGATAATAAAATGCTTTGGAAGTAATGATCTTAAATGGACAATGTTTTAGTATCTCTGAATCATTTTATTTTGAAATTAATTAATATTTGGGGGGGGCATGCCAGGGTCACTCGCCACCAACAAATGCCAGTATGGATTTAAGCTAGGGAATTGAACCTTGGCCAGCAGGCTTTGCAAGGCAGCACTTAGAACTGCCCCCCTTTTGAAAATATGTATATGTGCGTGGTGCATGCAGGTGCGTGTGCAAAGGCATTCACAGGTGTGCAGATGCCCTTCTTCTCTCACTCATCTGCGTGTTTCCTTCAAGTGGAGTTTCTCGCTATTTTGGACCTGCAGTTTTCAGGAGCCCCAGCGATCGATTCTCTGCTCCTTCTTGAGTGGGGTTACAGGCCTGCATAACCATTGCCCAACTGTTTACATGGGTCCTGGGGAATTGAACTTGGACAATCTCAGGACCCCTCAAACCCTCAGTCTTGCCGTAAGAGTGCTTACCTGTTGAGCCAACTCCCTAACTCATTCACATTCTTAAAATAATAAAAATGGTGAATTTTGTTTAATATTTTTGCCATAATATATCTTAGGTGTTATTATGTTAATGTGTGCTTATATCTTTCTGAAGGGGAAATGACTCATCTTGGGCTTATGTGAACTTTGTACTTCCTGCAAGTTAACACCGGGCTGGCTTCATCTGTTGTACATGCGAGGGAAAACTTGCTTAAAAAACTAATTCTCTGTGTCATTTCTGTATGCAAATTTGGGTTAAGTTGTATTATCAGTTAGCACATGAATGTCTTTCAAAACATGCTCTTCCCAACCTACCTGCGAAATGTTCAGTGTTGCAGCCTCAGAATAAATGCACCATCAGTCAGTTATTTTGGGGGTAAGAATTAATCTTTGACCCTGTCGCTTCTGATTAAAAAAAAAAGAATCCCTGATCTTGAATTGAATAATGCTGACAAATTTATTTAACATAATTGCTAAAAAGATGGGGTGGTAGGGCTGATAAGAGAGTTGGTATACTGAGTCTCTGTTAAAAATGAACAAAGGAAAAATTTAACAGGAGAGACCCTTTAAAATCCCATCCTTTTGTTCTGATCCACAAGGCAGCACTGTGTCTCCCTCTAATCCAACCGCTAAGTGTCACGGGACATCCTTGGGAACAAGTCCCGCATGCTGTGTTCAACGTTTACAAACATGGTCCATGGGAAGAGACATGATCCCTGTTGTAGTTTGAAGGTGTTTCACCGAATGAAATGTTGGACATTTCTGATCTTGAATACATTGGCAAATGTGACCTCTGTGAGGCCACTAGGTCCTGAGGGCTGGCATTAATGACTTTACAAGAAGATGCCAAGCCAGCTCAAGTGCTCCGTCTCTATGTGATGTGTCCCGGCACCTGAGGAAGCAGTACAAAGACCCTTACCACACATCCACACTGCTCTGTATGTCTCCTCTCTTCCCTTGACAGGACCTCATTAAGGAGCTTAGGCTGGCCTCGAATTCATGATCCTCCCACTTCAGCTGGGACTGAAGTACACTGAGATACCTGGCTCAAGTCGCCCAGGCTGGCCTCAGACTGAAAGGTCTTTTGCTTCGGCTTCCCTCATGCTAGGATTACCAGCATGTGCTACTATGCCCAATTTTCAAATTTATTTTCTATATAAATTTCCTGGTCTCTGACAATCTGTTTTAGCAGCAGAGAACAAGCTAAAACAATCCCTTAGATGTTGGTTTCATTTTTGTCAATAAGAATTCAGTTGTTTAAAAGAAAAGAAATCCTTGAGCTGGATAGATGGCTCAGTGGCTAAGGACGCAGGTTCAATCCTCCAATACCCACATATAGCAAGATGCGTCTGGAGTTTGTTTTCAGTGGCTAGAGGCCCTGGTGTGGCTATTCTGTCTCTGTCTCTGTTTCTGTCTCTGTCTCTCTCTCTTTCTTATAAATAAATATAATATAAAAAATGTTTTCAAAAACCCTGAAATCCTGGGCATTGGGACTTTTCCGATGTCCAGGGGACTTGGGGGCTGCTACAAACAGCAAAAAACAATAAGTGAGCTAACCTGAGGGTTGTCACACAGAAGTCTCATTGAATAGACTTGAAGAGGTTCCATGAGAAGGAAGGGCTGTAAAGCACATGATACCAACCTGAAGCTTAGGGCTTCAGTAAAGGGGGCAGACGGAAGAACTCTCAGGAAGAAGCATGTGAGGGA
Organism: Zapus hudsonius; assembly: GCA_004024765.1. NCBI lineage: Eukaryota > Metazoa > Chordata > Mammalia > Rodentia > Dipodidae > Zapus > Zapus hudsonius. Next base: position 33,437 of record PVHP010011168.1, read on the forward strand.
GGCAGGGAGGGAGGGCCAGTGTATTGAGGTGAAATCTCTCAGAAGCTAGGCAGGGAGGTCTCCCATGAGCTGCAAGCTGCTCCCTCTGGTCCTGGATTTATAAGGTCCTATTGACTGGTGAGATTTCCTAGGATGTGCGAGGCTGTCCAGTTAGGTGACTTATTGAGCTACTTATAAAATATTTAAATAAGTGAGACATTGAGTTTGGGGCCAGAGAACTTTAAAGTGTCAGGTAAGGAAACAGATAACGCAGGGCCAATGCACAGAGACCATGCTTATCTAAGTAAGGAAAAGATGTCTGCTTCATCAGACATAGGCCCTTCATCTGCCAGAAAGTAGCTTAGACCAGTTTCTTGCATTAGGATAACCTGTTATCACACACGTAGCATCCTACGTAATACAAATGTATCTCTCGGTTCTGGAATTTAGATGTCCAAAATCAAATTTCTTTGAGGGCAAGATGTTGACAGAAATATGTTTTTTCCACTGTTCGATGGGATCATCCTTTGCGTGGTCTTTTTTGGCCTCTAAATGCATCTCACACCCCATCACCTTCTGGCAGACTCTGCCTTCCGGTCCCCTCGGATAAGCCCATCTCCAGGTTGGTAGGCTAACCCACATGCAGAGTCTCCTTCCCTGTACGGAATAAGGTCACGGCGTTCTGGAGTTAGGGACTTAGGACACTGACATCATTGTGACTTTTATCCTGCCTCTCGGGAGTCTAGGGCAGAGCTTTGACGCACTCAGGACACAGACGGAAGGTTTAAGACACAAGATAAGAGAAGGAACAAAGGGCCCCAGAGCCACCCGAGAGCTCTCCACCACAGCCCAGCTACGGTGGACAAACAGAAGGAAAGGTTCGTGTTTAACAAGAGCTTTCACAGCCCAGGGGTGCTTTCTGACTCTAGCCCTGAGCAGACTGAGAGCAGAGGCCCACAAAGCGTGGCTTGTCTTGTTCCCGGCTCTTCCCCTTCAGCCCACCCTTTGGGCCTTCCAAGTCCTTAGTCCAGGGCAACTGTTAGAGGCTTCTTTACCCCCCCCCCCTTTCGCTCTTTTTCTTTCCTTCCTTTCTTCGTTTTTAATTGAGAACTTTAAGATATGGATATGCAGTAATTTGATGGTCTCTTGTCTCCTGTCCCAGCTCCATCTCCTGAGGACCCCTCTCTCCTTTGTTTTGTGGTCTCATTCGTCTTGTCCCCTTCCACCCTTCTTCACAAAATGTTGATGGGTTACTGGGTGTGGTGACACACACTTTTAAGCCCAGCACTGAGGAGTCTGAGGTAGGACAATCACCATGAGCTCAAGGCCAGCCTGGAGCTACGGAGTCCCTTCCAGTTCAGTCTGGGGCCAGAGTGAAAACCTACCTCGATAAAAGCCGCACCAAAAAATTCCACAAAAAATGGTGAGGGGCTCACCTCGCCTTGTGAGGACATCAGTAATCTCTGCGGGGAGGGGGGTCATGAAAGCACCAGTTGATTCGTTTAGGAAGAACAGGGCCCCGGAGAATGCTTCCAACTCGTTCTGTCCCTCCTCCACCATGCTCCCTGAGCCTTGGGGGGCCTGTGGGTTGTGTGAGAGTCGCCTCTCATGTTGAGCTCTTCAGCCTCTGTTTTCTGCTTGATGAGTTTTGCATCTCCTCAGAGTCTCCATAGAGAAGGTTCTCTGGCTGGCAGTGATCTAGGCACCCATATTCTTCTGTGACTTCCTCCTCAATGTTCTCTGATAGAGATGACTTGTACTGGGAATTTCTTCTTCTTGTCATTGTGGTGAGTCCAGTCAGGGCTTCCAGATATTCACCCCCACCTGTGAAGAGAAGGTCCTTTAACCAGGTAATCAAAGGGCACCGTGAATGCTGCCCTCTGGAGTCTGTTCCCTTCCAAGCTGTACACTTTGATCCCAGTTCTCAGTCCCCTTGAGCAGGACTCATATCTGATAAGATAGCGCTAATTACCCCCATAACTTATGTGCCACTGTTTTCCCATGGTGCCTCCTTTCTGAGACTTTCTTTGACCTGAAAGAGCCCAGTGAAATCGATAGATTGTATTTCCTGCTGACCACCCAGCAAAACCATTGTTATACAGCAGTAGATGAATATATAAGTCCTGTCCATTCGCCTCCCAATCAAGGCACAAAATCATGTGTACTGCCCATAATTCTTCCCAGAGGAATATTTGTCCATTCCCACTGTCTTTCAGGAATTCCCAGGAAGCTACTCTAGTGTTCCAGGGTCTATTTGTGGTACTGCCTCCCACTTCACAGAGCCACCCATAAACTAGCCTGAGCTTTCACTTCGGCAAACAGATCCTCGGGACTACGCTTGAGTCCTCACAGAGCACCTGGGATGAGAGGGCAATGGAGGGGGTGGGGTGTGCTGGAAGCTTGAGGGGAGGGCCTGTTCTGCAGAGCTCCCACACACCGTCAGGACCTGTTCTCACTATGCTGCTAGGCTCGCCTGGCTTCATCGATCGATGGATTACACCCAGTTTACAATGGTAACTCACTCAGGTCAGCTCACATGGTAACTTGGTAGCACATGGCTCAGTATTCAATTTCAAACAAGGCCTCATGGAACACAAGGAGAGTCGTCCTCTGGGATAGTGGCAGGGCATTACTCCTGTATCCAGGAGGCCAGCCCGTTTGATCCCCGTCATAGAGATAGCAGGTGCAAGTGGCATGGGGGGTGTGGTAGTTTGAATAATGTCCCCCCAAAGAATTAAGGGTTTATTAAAATTATTGTCTCCAGGCTTCTGGCTGGAGGAAGGGCCACTTTGGCCTAGCCTCCTGGGGACTGACCCTTTCGAATTTGGATGTCAAATACTAAGGATAGATATGCAAAAGAAGAGCCTGAACTCTTCTTGGGAATCACAGTGTGTTACAGTGTGCTTTCTTGGTGCTGGTGCTGGGCTTCTAGGCTCTGTCTCTGCTTGGATCTGTGAAAAGGGGCCAGCTTTTTTCCTTAACTTCCCCTGGGTGTGATACCTCAATAAATAATTTTCCTCCCCAAATCGTGCGTGCTTTGGAGATTCATCCCAGCGGCGTGTGGCTGACTACGACAGGGGGTAAGGGGACCAAAGCCAGCTGGACTCTCAGTAGACTGTGAGGGGTAGAAACATGCTGTCGTTTATAAAACCTAGGAGCCTTGGAGCATTGCTGTTGGAACGCAGTCAGAATTTAACTGTTCACAACCTACAGGGTAAGGACAAAGAGTTGACTGTGAACCTAAGAGTCACCCCTTTGGTGCTGAATGAAAGATTGGGGAGATATGGTTAGAGGAGCTGAGACCCTGCATCCAAGCTCAGAGTATCCATTGACACTGGTATTTGGGGTTCACTATGACTGAGACCCACTTGGAAACTGAGTTAGCATCTTTGGGAGATTCTGTTTCCTGAAACCCTAACCCTTACAGGAGAGGAATCTGAGACTGGCAATTAAGCAAGCCTGTCTCAAACGAAAGCCAAAATTGCCCTCAGAGGGCTGGACTTGCCGTCATTTTATTCCTGTGCTTGTATTATTTTAATGTCACACTCGATGTTTAATGCCGCAGGATAGACAATGGTCTCTCCCACCGAAGGCCTGGATATGTGGAAAGCTGAAATGACCCCAGGTCTTTGAAACAGTTAGCAAGTGGTTCCTCTTCTTTGCAGTTTGAGAAGCTCTTTTGTTCTGTGGCTGTGGCACTGAGCTAGTCCGGGACACTAGACCCTCCATGCTGGGAGCTAGTCAGGGTCAAGAGCTTGGTGCTTCTTCAGTCTTTCCTATGCCATCATCACTGCTATCATTTTTGGGATAGCTGCTCTACATCCTCCCCTGACTGTGACCATGGCCAGGAGGACAAAGGCCACCGTGTCTTCCTCTGGATTCTCTTGACAGCTGCCAGTAGTGTGACTCCAGAGAGCCCCCCATCTCTGGTCTGTGTGGTACTTTTGTATGAAGATTCGCTGTGGTTAGAATACGTCATCTCCTGAGCTCAAGCCAGTGTTTAGTCATCAGTGAATGGCATTGAGAGCTGGAAGTTGACGTGACCATATGACTGGAGAAGTGGCATTTGCCAACTGCATGGGATTAGATCCGTTTAGCATAGAACCTTCTTGATTGACTCCTGATGGCTTTTGGAGAGAAACAGACACTTGATGGCACACACAAACACACACACACACACACACACACACATAGATTCACCTGCACATACACAGACACACACATATATGCACATGCACACATATATATACACACATATATACACACATATATAAATACACAAACACACACACATATATACACACATATATACACACATATACACATAGACACACATGTATATGCACACACACACATACACATATACACACATATATGCACATGCACACACATATATATACACACATATATACATACACACATACAAACATGTATATGCACACACATATATACACACATATATATGCACATATATATGCACATATATAAATACACAAATATATATATACACACATATACATACATATATACACACACATATATATGTATACACACATATATACACACACATACACACATGTATATGCACACACATATATACACACACACATATAAATACACAAACATATATACACACATATATATACACACACATATATATATATATACACACACATGCATATATATATACAACACATATACACACATGTATATGCACACATATATATGTATACACACATGTATATGCACACACATATATATATACATGCACATATATACACACATATATAAATACACAAACATATATATACACACACAATATATACACACATATATATATACACACATGCATATATATATATACAACACATATACACACATATACACACATGTATATGCACACACATATATACACACACAGAGACACACACACATACAAAGCACTTCACTAGATCATCTAGACTGATTTGCAGACTCTGTAGCCCAGGCGACCCTTGAACTTGGGATCCTTCTGCTTCAATCTCCTGAGTAACTTGGATTTCAGGCCTGCTTCACCAGGCTGTCTTCCAGCTTGTACATATTCTCTTTCTCTCTCTCTCTCTCTCTCTCTCTCTCTCTCTCTCTCTCTCTCTCTCTCTCGGCCCTTTATACCTTCCCTCTCTCCTTTCTTCATCCTCCTACTTACGCCTTTTCTTGTTTTCCTTCCAGGGATTTTGTCATTTACAATGAAAATACAATAATGTTAACACTGCATTTACACCCTCACAGGAAATAACATGGCTAATGGAGGGTAAATTCAAGGCTATCAAGGCTTTTTCAGAACTTCAGTCAGTAAGATCACAGTGAACCAACCCATCACTGCAAAAGACCGAGCTGGAAGTGTGGGCTTTCTGATGCCTTGGTAAAGACAATCATTTAAGGATATTATTAAGACTGAAAAGTTTCAGAATAGAAGATGTATAAAACATTGTTAAATTCAGTAGGACACTCAGAAACATCCTATTTAGAATAAGCTTCGGGATTTAATTTTTCACAAACACCTCTTAAAACCTGTTACAAAAAGATTCACGTTGGAAGAGGCAGCTTGAGATGTTCAGGTTCCTATTAAATTCTCCCTGTGAAATTGGACATTATTAGGAGAATGACTGCAATCCTTTTTCCATGATGTGAGGGTTCCATCACCTCTTGAAGGATTTTCTTTCTAATCTCAAGCAGTCTGTGTTAGTGGGAACAATGGCAAACTTAAACTGAGATGATCTGAGATGCACAGCTCAGGGAAGTTAAGTAAACACATAGGAGGGCTGTGAGGGAACCACGAAATGTAATGGGAAGAAGGGCCGATCAGCACAATGGGGCGGGAGACAGCTGTCAGGAAAACCACTGACCAGCCTGATGCCTTTCCTCACATGGCTGTGCTCCCCCTGTGTTGGGTAAACCCATCAAGGACCAGGAACAGAGGCCACAGAGACGCACCTCCTGGAGAAACCACAGGATGGAGACTCATGGATCTGAAGACATGCCAACAGATACCAATACCACCCCCCCAAAGGGCCAACCTCACAAAGCCAGAGTTTCTCATCACTGTTGGTGAGGAAAGACTGGGGTTGGGGTCCTGGGGAACATTAGCAGAGCACGGTATTGGAGGAGAGCACTTAAAATTTTCCAGTTTATTCTGAGTCTTTGTGATCCTGAGGCTCTTCTACTGAACTAGAGGCCAATCAATAACCAACAAAACTGCCATTTCACGAGATTGCCACTGACTTCAAGTCAGGAACGTTGAACTTCTTTCCTTTGATTGAACAATAAACATTCCTCGCAGTCATACTGATTACCTTTCGAAGGATTTTACAATGCAATCAAGCCAATGGCATGACGTATGAGTGTGGACAATGGACAGGAAACACCACCTAGGATGAATCTGCGCTGAGAGTCCTCATCCCACGTCTGTATGGGCGCTGACACCCATGAAGGGCTCACCACATGCCGGGTGCTGAGCCATGCACCTCCAGCCTGGCCAAGAGCACTTTGAACGAGGTCCTTTGCTCCCATCTCCTGTCCTTTGAGGCGCTCACCAGGGAGGTGTGTTGAGCAGACCTCTGCGGTGGCCTCATGCCAACTGTAGACTCTGAATCCACGACCGTGCTCGCTGGAGGGACACTCCCTGGCCTGGCTCCATGAGTCCAGCAGGATGCTGTGGTGCGGCCCCCTCCCTCTCAGTGAGACACGTGCCTCCTCTTGTGGATGACTTGACTCAAGAACGCACATCTGCCTGGACAAAACCTTCTTGATAATGTGCAGCAAAGACCCTTTCTACTCAAGCTCTCACAGCTTGCCCTACCTTTTCCTCCTCCTCCTGTAGACAGAATTCTGCCCCTTTCCCAAAACCATGGATTTATCCCTTAGTGAGGACAGAGGTCTCACAGTATTGTCATTGGAATGCCCCTCGGAAGTTAATTCTCAAATTTACATGCTAATTGTATTTGGAGATGGGGAAATCAGGGTTAGGAGGGTTTAGGAAGGAGAGAAGAGTCCTGGCTCCGTTTTATCACTGCAGAACCAGCAGCTCAATAAAGCTTCTTATAAAGTTACTTGGTCTCGGACACTCTGTTACAGCAGCAGAAAATGCACTAAAGAAAAGATGTAATTAAGTGTTTCTTGGGTCATAAGACATAAAGCCAGGGCCCCAAACCTATTCTACTAAGGCCTTGGGAAAGAGAGAGAGAGAGAGAGAGAGAGAGAGAGAGAGAGAGAGAGAGAGAGAGAGAGAGATCTTAATCATAAAGACACAGTGGAGAGGCATCCAATTGGATAGGAACTTGATCTCTAAAAATTTGAGAAAATAAATCGTGTTTTATTCAGGTCATCCTGTCTGTCAGACTTTCTTATGATAGCCTGAGTGTGCTATCACACATCACACTTCGCCAATAAATGTCTCCGGTGTCCAACCCCACCTGCCACTGGTTCTCAGTGACGCTGGTCTGTGTGGCTGAGCTCACAGACCTGGGCAGCAGAGCCCAGGGACACGCAGGGAATTCAGGCTCAAGGCTCTGCCATGGCTTCTTCAATGATCTGCTCTGTCTCTCGAGTCACAGCAACGATCAAGGAATTTCTGCTTTTAACTTTTTTAACTGACTTGAGGCCTGTTCACCGTTCGATCTGAAACCTCTTCACTCCAGAAAAACATCGCCAGTCCTTTTAGGCCTTCCTTTTGGTGACTAGCGGCTCAAAGGCTTTATTTCTGTCACGCTCCTGGATGATCAGGCTGACTAGATCGGCGTCTAAGCAATTCCCAGAATTTTCCAGCGGTGAGGCATCAGGACACTGACTGTATGAACCGTTGTGGAATTGTGTGTAAAAGTGAGAAAGACCTGTGGACGTCGTGTTTCCGTGGATGCAGTGTTTTCCACACGATGCTGTTACCTTGCCTGACCAGAGCAGCTCATAAGAAGGAAGGGTTCACCTCAGACTCACAGTTTTAGGGCAGAGGGAACTAGAAGCCAGTTAGGGGGAGGCCCCAAACGAGGGAACCCATAAGATGTCACATCAGCCAACCTGCTGAAGTAGAACTGGAATTTTATGTCGGATCCGATCGCATCCACGTGGCTCTCTCACCCTCTACTCAGGTGGGCCGACCCCTTCCTGAATCAGCTCCCTGAGCCCAGGTAATAGATTGGTGGTGGGTGGGGAGGAGGGAAACCTGCTCTTTGTCTTTGCTTCTTCTTGGCTGTTCCTCTCTCCACACCTGACTCTCAGGGGTCCCAGCACTGGGGAGACCAAGAACTTCCCACTCTGGTTGCGGGAATGGGAAAGGATATTCTCTATCTCTGTTTTCTTATGACCTTTCAGTTTTTTAAAGCTCTGGACTTTTTAAAATTTCCCGGAGAAATCCCCTGTCTCGTTTCTCCCCAGGCCGACGCTCAGCTTCTCCAAGGGCTCCAACCCCTGAATACATGTGCATAATCTATCCTTCTCCATCCGTTTATTTCATTTTGTTAAAACGGGGAAAAGCCCTGGGTTTGGAGTTTAAGGACTTTTCCTAAACCCCAAGAATCCTGTGACAAGGGGAAGTTTCATCCTGGCAACTGGCTCACACCTTCACACCTCAGCAGGGGCGGGCGGGGAGCTCTGAGCACCCAGAGTTACAGGCCTGTCCCCAGGGACACACCTCCTTCAGCGTGGATCCACGTCCCAAAGGCTCCACCAGCTGCCACGAAGACACGAGACACTGTGGCCGACCTTCCTCACTCAGGTGCCACTTAGCGCGACTGTGAGCGCCTGAGTTTGGATCCCTCGAAGCCATGTAACATGCCAGACACCGAAGTCTGTGTCTGTGAACACAGTGCACCTACAGGGATCTGGAAGGTATTGCTTAGAGAATCTCCCAGAAGTCAAAAGCCGTCTAACCTGCTGAATGCAGCAATAAGCAACAAGAGGTCTTGCTTTCAAGCAAGGTGGGAGGTCAGGACCAGCATTCGAGATGGTCCTCTGCTCTTTACACACCTGCTGTTCCATGTACACGTAAGAACATGCACTTGCACATCCACACACACACACTCACACAAACATACACACACACGTACACCCACACCACACACACACACACACACACTCACACATATGCACACACCAGACACACACCACCCCCATACACAGACACACACACACAGACACACTACACACTTACACCCACGCCGTACACAATACACACACATACATACACACACACAGATAATGTGCATTTCTGATTCATGCTTCCCTTGGAGGACTCACTGAATTAACATGCACAGCCCAAGGATATCAGCTGGTACACAAAGATTGGTCCACTTCTGTCCGGATGCATCTTTTGAGTGATTTGAACTGGTTATCCATAAACCGGTTAGAGAGGGAAGGGGATATTCTCATCCACACTTAGACCATTTTCCACATTTCCCCTGTCTGCTGTGTTTTACAACAGAAAGATCTGGAAACTCCTTTCAGAGGCTTTGTCTGGCTTTGCCATCCAACATTTGTTCCTGTGGTTCAAGAGAAAACATTTTGGCTTGCTCATGAAATCCTGGCTTGTCTGTTATACCACAGCCTATGCTAGAAGTTACTTTTTCTCGATAGTAGAAAAACAGTCAAGCCCCTGTTTCTCAGTCCAGTTTGATCTCCATGACATAGGCTCTGCTTCCAACTATTTCTCATTTTTAAAAACATGATGCCAAATTAGAAATTAAAAGAAAAATATGGAGGCTGTGCATGTTAACCATCTCTACAATTAAAACTGGTCGCAGGTGCAAGCCTCCAAGTAGAACGACCTTTAGCAGAAGACGGATGGAAAATATGGTTGTGCTTCCAATGAGCTGTGTCACCCGAGATGGCTTCTCTCACTTCTCTGTATTTGATTAATGCAGCTGGATGGTGAGAATTAATTCACCTTTCTTGGGATTTCGTGAGAGTTCCATTAAATCACGAAATTCTGCCTCGCTGACATGAGCAATTGCCTAAATAAATGTTTGTTGATCGTGTGTGCTGACATTTTAACTTTCTTGATACCCAAACTATCTCGTCTTTGTTCCAAATTATAGGTCCTCAAGGCTCCTCAGGATTTCAAAATATTCTCATGGAGAATTTGCTTCATTTATTTCCAAGAAATTGTAGGATGGCCTGTGGGAAACTGGCAGTTCTTACACATGATTAACTCTAATATGATCTGTAGACACGATTATAAGCATGCTTTGTTTAGTCTTTAGTTCCGTTTGAACTGAAGAGATTTTATTTCTCATCATCAAATTCAGATCTTGTGGATAAAATGAATTTTGGGCCACACGTAACATTCCGTAGGGCATATTTATGCCTACACCCACCTGGCCTTTAAATGACTCCATTGAACTTTTAAACACCTGGAAAGTCCCAGTGGTTATCCGTTATGGCTGCCCAAATCTTTAAATGTGTGCAGGAGGTACCACTTCCTGCGTTAAGCTCTGAAAGAATCATTGTGTTTTATTAAGAACAATGAGTCTTATTTAATTCTTTTCTTAAATTGGTTCCCCTCCCCCAGAGACAGACTGGTACATTCATGACCCAACAATGAATACCCGTAACCCCACTGATGAGAGCTGAGCCCTCAGTGGAATGCAGACGGGGTGAGAAAATAAAAATATATAACTGGACAGAAATATGACCAATATGCAATAAGTTCAACATGAATTAGAAAAGTGACTTTCATTAAAGAGTTCGACATTTTTAAAGCATCTATAATTTATTTTTTATCACTTTTATTGGTAATTGTAATAGATGAACACACAGCAAACTGGTCACATCCCCACCAGGTTATCTTCTTTTGCGCCCTCTTCCCCACCCCCACTCCACTGAGGGCCATCCTCGGTGGGGGTAACAGAAGTCACTGTTGGGTCATGGATGTACCAGATAGTTCCTGTCAAGAGCGCAGTGCCTCAAACTATGCTTTCCACCCTCTTCTGGAACATTCTCTGGGCTTGTTAGTGTTGAGCTCTGAACACATCTTATTTTCTGCTTTGAGGAGTTTTGAGTCTCCTTGGAGGAGGTTTTCAGACCACCAGTGAGAGCAGTATTCATATGTCACCTAGGCTGCCACTTCCTTGGTAAAGCTTCCTGGGCCTGGTCGATGTGGCCGAGAAGACTTGTCCAGGGCAAGGCACTCTTGTTTCTCGTCCTCTCATCTTTATGGGTCTTGGGTCTCCCCACTCTTTGCAGCCATCTGCAAAAGGCTCTCTCCAAGCGTGAGAACACCATTGGCCGACAGGAGACGCATAGACACCGAAAAGGCTGTTGATGGGAATGGTCTCTCCATTTGGCCAAAGAACAGTGGAAGCAATGCAGAGAGGCCAAGGCTTAATTTTGCTGTAAGGGAGAAGTTGCTCCATTAAAGAAAGGTTTGTGATACATCCCAGCTGCTTTTCTGGTTGTGCTCTACAGAAGGTAAAAATTCACTAAGTACATTGGAAGATATAAAAGTGAGGCTCTGCTAAGTAAATATTCATAAGGTGCAATTTACAAAATGGGAATCTGTGCTAAGTGAATATGCATAAGGTAAAACCTCCTTGAACAGGCACAGAATTGAGCAGAGTTATAAAATTCATTAACCAGTGAACACATTCATCCATTAATGGATTAATCATCTTTTTTCTACCTTGAAAATGAATTCCTGACTGCATGGATGATTAGCAGGATTTCTCCTCACCGAATACTATTAATGTGAGTACATTCAATGAGGGAGGAAGGTGAAATCATACGCTGAATCTTAAGTGAAGAATATTATAAATTTTGCAATAAGGAAAGGACACAGGTTTTTGGTTTGTTTTGCTGCTTTTGTTTCTCTTTAACATTTAGGAATGGGGATGGATATATTTAATTTTGATAATAACCCTGGTGGGAGAAAGGTTCCTGAGCCCCTTTTATAGAGAAGGATCTGAACACATATTAAAGGTGTTCCAAGTACCTGAGCTGTGCTTCCTACCACAAGTTGCGCTCAGAAGAGAACCTGGGGGCAGGATCCAAGGGCTTTCTTCTCTTCTCTCCTTCCCAGTAGCCATGCTATTACTGGATAACTAGATTTCCAAAGTAAATGTCTCCACTGGTATTTGCTTAAGTCACTTGATGCCCAAACCTTCTACCTGGCCATCACTCTCAGGAATTTTATTTCCCTCATCTCACAAACAAGAATACAGTAACAGTCCTCAGCAAAGAATTAGCATGAACACGACTTCACCATCCTGTCTTCTCTCCAAGTTAAGGCTAAGGGAAATCCAGAAGCCATTTTCCTTAATGTAACCAAAATCCACCAAATGGATTCTCTTGAAGAGAAAAACAGATATTTAAGGAAAGAAAAAAAATTTGTAGATTAGGGGCACTCACAGAACTGACATATCACACATTCATTTCATGTCCTCAGAAGTGAGGAAGTTCACACTGTTGTGATTTTTACTGACATCTCTGGGTAGCTTGATTGAAAGCATCTATGTACAAATTTAAAAAATTATTTTAGTGCATGGTGAGAG
>PVHP010011169.1:0-45796 GCA_004024765.1 Zapus hudsonius
AATCAGAGAGTTAAAGGAGAGAATGGGAACACCAGGGCCTCCAGCTGCTACAAAGGAACTCCAGATGCCACTTTGCACATCTGGCTTTATGTGGGTACTGGGGAATCCAACTGGGTCATTAGGCATTGCAAGCCATTGCCTTAACCACTGAGCAATCTCTCTAGCCCAAAAGCAGCTTTTGATTTCTAAGATAACTTAGAGTTATAGGGGAGGAAGAAGCCACAGAGTTCTCAAGGGGAACAAAAGCGAAGCTGATGAAGCCTTAAACCTTTGCTCTTGAGTATCCTCTACAAAGGAGTGTGCACAGCCTCCCCTCCTATGTCTTTAAGAAGTTGTTACTGAAATTCAAATGTGTCCGGAGTCTTCTGACCTTCTTGTGTTATTCTCCTTGTTTCTGTGATGAAAAAGTGTAACTAAAAGCAATTTAAGGAAGGAAGGGTTTATTTCAGTTTATAGTTCAAAGTAGATCCTATGGAGAGGGAGGCATGGTGGTTGGACCATACAAAAGTTATTCAAATTTGATCGAGGGTTTGAAAGCAGACAGCAATGAATGCTCATGATCAGCTCACTCTTTCCTTTTTATTCAGTCTGTGGTCTGGTGCCACCACATTCTGGGTGGGTCCTCCCACCTCAATTAACCTAATATGGAAACTCCCTCATCGACATGCCCAGAGATTTGTGTCTTCGGTGACTCTATTTACCCAAGCTGGCAAACTATAAAATCATCATTCCTTCCATCTTCACAAATTTTATGTAGGATTCATGAGGAGACCAAATATGATTTCAGAGACTGGAGCGATCCGGTCATCCAAGGTGTACCCCCACCTCTTCCATCCTCTGCTCGAGTAGTAGTTAGTGATATTCAAGGCACCTCTGGGTGCGTGGATAAAAGCCGAAGCCCTTCTGTGTATGCATGATGCCTTTGGGAAAAGATATTTTCTGGTTCTCAAGCTTAACTTGTTTCTTCTGGTCTCTCCAATCAGAAGTCCAAGTTCTTGAGGAAAAAAAATGAATCTGAGGGTCTGTTTCTACTTCCTGTGGTGGGTGCCAAGACTTAAGTGCAATGCCACCTGGCACACTGCTAGGACTTGTCTCCTCTGTGTAGGCTGCCACAGTGGGCCCTCACAGGCATCACTCAGCATATGGACCGAGCTCTCTCCTACTGGGAGGGAAGTCTCTGATACTTTTTAATGAGAACTTCCTCACACTCCAGATGTTTAATCAAGTCAGCTGTCCATAAATTTGAGCCCGAAGTATATTATCTCACCGTTCTCTGTTCTGTAACTTCAGCAGTGGTCATGTCCATGTTAGCTCAGTTTTCCCCTTTTTTAAAAGATCGATGTAATTTGCCCATTCCACTGGTTATAACTCAACTTACAACTTGGATTCTACATCATGAGTCTGGAATTATTCTATAATTACCTTCTAGTGGGATATTCTATGTCAATATAAACTTCTCCAAATTCCACCTTCCCCCCCCCCCCCCAGCAAGCTGGGATCACTTCAATCGACTGCTCCATCCTTGTAGAAAGCTTATGTAAATGACTGGAATTTAGGGATTAAATCTCACAACCCCATCCAGAAGTCTGAAAACTCATACATAAAAATTCTGTTTTTCTCTTTTTTACCATTCAAGACAGGGTCTCACTATCTAGCCTAGGTTGGCCTTAAACTGAAGACCCTCCTTCCTCGCCCTCTTGAGTGCTGGAATGACATTCATGACTACCGTACCCTGATCTAAGTAAGTTCTTGTGATTCTATGCATGTTCATCTACATATAGGTCTGAATGTGCATGTGGAGAGTGACATTAAGTCTCTCTGCAACCACTTTTCATCCAGTTTTCTAAATTTTTTTATGGACAACCTCCATACACACACACACACACACACACACACACACACACACACACACACAATATACCTTGATCACAATCCTCTGCCATCACTGCATCTTATTTCAGAAGATAAGCCCCCTGTCACTGAATCCACAGCTAGCTGACTTGGCTACATAGCTAGCCAGTGAGCCCTGAGGATCCCATGGCTAACCCCCACCCAGTCCTGGGATTCTAACTACATGCTACCATGTCTGACAATTATGTGGTTACGAAGGATCCCAGTTCAGATCCTCATGCTTGTATGGTAAGTCCTTTACACACAGGGCCATCTTCTAGGCTCCAGACATCTTCTTTTTGAAGAATAAAATTTGTTGTCATAGCTGCCCTTTCCCAGTTTAACACTCTGCATCTGCAGTCACCCGTGGTGGTCAAGGACAGCATGATTCAATGCCATCCTGTCACATTCCATCTTTCCTATAGCAGGAAGCTGTGCTCTAGCCAGCGTTCCCGTGCTGCATATGTACCAGCCCTTAGTACCTAGTCATCGTCTCAGTTGTGAGATTACCGCTGTGGATTTTACCACATATACTCTGAGGTTGAGGGATTATCACTTGCCAACAGATGAACCACATTATTGTTTTTATTAAAAGGTTTTTAATTTATTTATTTGCAGGCAGAGATAGGAGAGACACAGACAGAGAGAATGGACACTACAGGATCTCGAGCCACTTTGTGCAACTGGCTTTACATGGCTACTGGGGAATGGATTTTGGATTGTTGCCATTGCAGCAAAGTGCTTTGACCACTGAACCATATCTTCAGCCGCCACTTTTTCCCCCCAAGGCAGGGTCTCACTATAGTCCAGACTGACCTGGAACTCTCTCTGTCGTCGCAGGCTGGCCTCAAGCTCACAGCAATCCTCCTACGTCTGCCTCCAAAATGCTGGGATTAAAGGTGTGTGTCACCACACCTGTGCATCTGGCTTACATAGGCACTGGAGAATTAAATCTAGGCCATTAGGCTTTGCAAGAAAGTATCTTTAACCACTGAGCAATCTCTCCATCACGTTATTGTGTTTTAATCCAATAAACACCCCTGATCACACACATCATGGAGAGTGTGATGGTTAAGTTTTGATGTCAACTTGACCTTTCAAGTAATCTTGGGTGGGTCTCTGAGGATGTTTACAGGAAGGCAAGCCTCTCAGCAAGGGGAAAGATGTAAGGAAGCTCAAAGGAGCTAGAAGTAGACATCCTTTCCTGTGTGGGCAGTGCAGGAAGGAACTTCCAGAGACTCAGGAAGCCATTAAGTCTGGGATAGGGTTGCAAGACTCCACCCTAAGGCTATACAAAGGGGAAGAAATTCTCTCCTTGCCCCTCCTGTCTGCTATTATGCCTGAGATGTAGGTGATGGGTCTCTCTCTCTGCTTGGACCTGTGAAAGGGGCAGCCTCTTTTGCATTCTGGAACTTCCCCTGTATCTATAACTTGAATAAATCATTTCCTCCCATAAATTGTACCTGGTTTGGAGATCCATCCCAGCGATGTGTGGCTGACTGCGACAGAGGGATCATCTCCCCTCCTGCAGAAGTTCATGTCCATCAGCACACAACTTGGACTGAATAGTCATTGTTGGTGGTACCAACTTGTCCAGGAAGCCAGGTATTCAGCAATTATTTGTTGAATAGCTAATTATGTGATTGAGGCATGACATTCCCAAGGTCCTGCCTGCCTCCAACTCCTACCTTACACATACATATCTACTATTTAAGTCATCTTCAGGGCTCCAAGAGACTATAGGAGTTTCAGACAAAGATTTTAATAAATATTGCCCAGATCAAAACTACACAGGCTGAGTGTGTTCAGTCTACTACTTTAGAGAAGTTGATTTCCACAATAAGACACTTGGCAGTTTTAAGAAATGGGCTTGAGCAGAAAATATTTCTCAAAGGAACAAAAGCAAATGGTGCCGTGTTTGCCAAGGGCATCTTGAAGAACGCATGGAATTAAAGGAGGAAACAAAGAGGCCTGATATTATGGCACGTCTTTCTTTCAAGAGCATGCAAACATAAGGCAAACCCCCTTTCAGGGGACCATTTGTGGCTAAATAATTACTGTATACTTATTGCTGCTGGAGTTGTGGCCCAACAGGAAAACAGAGCAGCGTTGTGAAGGAAAACCAATGGGCATCGAGCAATTTACAAATGGCTCAGTTTGTTCCACCTGGAGAGGGGAGTATGTGTTTTAAAATATCACATTTAATTAACACTTGAAGTGGGGAATGAAATGGTTCCCACCAGCCATTCCAGGTAGCTTTTGTATGAAACAGATGAACGGGAAAAGAATCTGATTAGGCACTGGCCTGAAGTACAGTTTCCTTTTTCCTCTTTACCATATAATAATATGGCTTAAAATTAGTTCTGACAGCTAATCAGAATGAGTGCCTCTTTCTTCTCCTGGAGTGGTTAAAAGTGCTGTGCATTGTGCCAACATGCCACACTGCTGCACAGTGTCAGGAGGGAGGACTGACTCCATTCCTAGCAGGTGCTCTGTATGGCCTTCACTGAAACTGACACTCTGTAGTAGAGTCTGCTGTGTGTCTGAGGCCTGTGTGGGATGATCCCAGCCCTGCTCTATAAATGAGGTGACTCTTCTTTCTCCTCATCCCTCGTCCCTCTCCAGTGTCCTTCCCTCACAGCTGCTTCTGCCTCTAATGGCACATTGGAAATCTGTATGGTACAAATGAAATGACAGATTAAATTTAGGCTGTTGAATGATAAAGCAGAAAGTAGCTTAAACTGGAAATATAAAAGTAAATCAACTCTCTTTAAGAAAAGGGTTTTGGGGCTGGGGCAATGGCTCAGAGGTTAATGGCTCTTTCTTGCAAAGCCTGTCAGCCAGGGTTCAGTTCCTCATAGCCCAGGTAAAGTCAGATGCACACGGTTGCTCATGTGTCTGGAATTTGTTTGCAACATCCCTGACACACTCTCTGTCTCTGAAATAAATATATAAACATATTTTTACAAAGACAGAGGAGAGCTTGGGACCTAGGAGGCTACTTGAATGCAGGATGAGGCAGCCTTGTGTAACAGGCAGAAGTGAGGCCAGGTCGAGCAGATGAGCAGGAAGATGCCTCAGCCCCACCTGCTACCTTTCAAGTGGCTGATAGCAGTTGACTCACAGATTTGCTTTCCCAGCTTGCAATGAAAGCAATGATCATTTCTCAAAGGTGTGGGATGGACTGGAATGGAGGCAAAGTGCTTCAAGATAATCCCAGATGAAAACCATACCTGGGGTGCAATGACAGACCCCCATTACAGGTAACAGCAACAGTAAAGACGGCTGCAGGAGGGTGTCTGGATCAAGCACACATAGTAGCTGGGTCACATTCAAAATCCCATGTATCTCTGGGATCCCAATTCCACACAGGTCCCCTCTGAAGCAAGAAGCAAGTGGAAGGATTCTGGAATTCATACTAAAACAGGACATGCTGAAGAGCAGGCAGATTTCCTAGGCTAAGAGACGCTGGGGCAAATCAAACTAACCCATCCGGCCCCAAGAGGCTGTTGGTTGGGCTCCTGCAAGGGCTGCCTCATAGCCCTTCCCTCATTTGTGAGAAGAGAGACTCTCAAATTCTCATGAGCAGTTTTGCTCATCCTTACAGAGGGTAGTCAGCCTGAGACAAGAATGAGGCCTCTTAGCATATGCCCTGGCCTTTCTGACCTGTTTCACATGTCCATTCAAGAAGGTCAGACCAAAAGAAAGTAAGCCTTCAAAATCATGCATAAAGATATATACGTGCTAAAGGTATGTGGCATCATGTGTACCTGTAACCCCAGCTCTTGGAGAGATCTTGACTTTGAGGCCAGCCTGGACTACATTTGGGGACCCGTTTCAAAAAAAATGAATTTAAAAAAAGCACGCTATATTTTAGCTAGACAGATACTTGCCTATTGGTTTATTTATTTGTCTGGTTAGTTAGTTAGTTAGTTAGTTAGTTAGTTAGTTAGTTAGTTATTTGAAAGAGAGTATGGGCGTGCCAAAGACTCCATCCAATGCAAACAAACTCCAGATGCATGCACCACTTTGTGTATCTGGCTTTACATGGGCACAAGGGAATCAAACCTGGGCCATTAGGCTTTGCAAACAAGTGCCTTTAACAGCTGAGCCGTCTCTCCAGCCCAATACTTGCCATTTTTATTATATTGTAATATATAAAAATCACTTTAATCATTGTCAGTGTGCAATGTAGCAGCATCAGACGTGTCTGTATTATACAGCCATCAACACTACCTAGCTGTGGTATGTCTTCAATACTCTCCAAGGGAACTTGTTTCAACTAATTGTCACTCTCTACTGCCCTCAGGCATTTGCCAAGGGATCATCGCTTTCTGTACCTACAAATTTGCCAGTTCCGAGCATTTCATTGACATGGGGCCATACAACATGTGTGCTTCTTTCTGGGTCTTAATCTACTTAGCATCCTGTTCTCATGGTTCATTGATATGGTAGTATCAGCACTTCATTCCACTTTATGGCTGAATAATATCCCATTACATGTCAATATCTTATTTTTTAATCCATTCATAAGTCAATGGAGAGTTGGGCTGTTTATAACTTCTGAATGTTATGAATACACCTTATAAATATTCGTGTAGAACTTTTTGCTTGAACATTTATTTTCAATACTTTCGGATATACCTAAAATGGGATCATCGAATCATATATACGGTAATTCAAAATTCTAGGTTTATTTTACTAAACAGTGAACAACTTTTACATTCTCAGTTCAGTATGTGAAGACTCCAATTTTCAAACACACACTTACTGTTTTGTACTATTATCACTCATGCTCTCCGCATCCTAGTCAATGTGAAGTTCTTGCCCGCTATGGGCTTCATTTGCATTCCCTAGATAACTAATTGTGCTGTGTATTTTCACATGTGTTTCTTGTGTATTTTCTTCACCGAAATGATTTTCTTCACCTTTTTTCCCTTTGTAGGAGTTCTTTCTTTACTCTTTATTTGTTCTGATGCTGTTATTAAGCACTTTTTAGACTATGACTTACCACTATTCTGGTTTTGTCTATGGGTTATTTATTTACTGTCTTCATTTTTGTGATTTTAAGGAGCGGATAAAATGCTACTGGGAAAATAGGAGGAGAGAAACCATAAAGGACTTGAAGTCTCCTGTCGCTTCTCTGTTGGCCTCCCATAGGTAGACCACATCACAGGGCTTCCCTAGGATAGCTGCAGTTGACAAGTTGTGTAAGACTCTCTGTGGCTTGGAACCATGCGCCCTACGTGGCTTCCTCCTGCCTTTGTGGCCACCCTGTCTCGTGCATGCTCTTACATGCTGTTATAGATGAAGATGCTAAGTGCAGATGTGTCCATGCACATGCCAAAATCTCACTGCCTATCCGCAAACCCAACCCATACTGTCTGACTCCAGAGCTAGAATTCTAATTCACAGACTTACTCAATGTTGTTCTGGGGGAGCTGAAGGGCCTTTCATGTGCCTCTGAGACTTTCCTGGCCATAGGGACGAGGGACAGAAGAGGGTTTAGGTCTCAGAGGTCATCACACATTCCAGGCAGAGCAGTTCTGCCTTGATTTCTTTTAGAATTTGGGGCTTTGGTATTTGGGGGAAGTGAATTCCAGTGCTTTTAAAAGGTGTTTGAAGAAGGATCTTCATGGCATGGGGAAGGGGCACACATGAGGGGATTGTGATCAAAGAACATTAGATACATGTATGAAAACTGTCGATAAAATGTTTTCTAAACATTTGAAAATTACAGTGAACTCATGTCACTTCATGGGTAAAAAGAAGTAATAAGTTAAAGGACAGGCAGATCTACACTTTGTAGCTAGAAAGGCGATATTGTATTGGCACACACCCACACGTGTGATGCATGCACACACAGGGTCCCTACACCCATTCCAAGTAGCTCTTGCCAGTGACCACACCCATACTTCCCAGCAGTCTGGGCTGGAGGCTCACCTATGAAAATCTTCTCAGCTGCCAAGCACCTTTCCAAACCAGAGCTGTCTTTCTCATCCTGCGTCTTGCCATTAGCACTCCAGGGAGACCTTAGCCTTTCGTCATCTGCAGTCATGACCACGACTCACCAGGAACCTTCACTCTGAGGAAACCTCACATGGTGAAGCCCCGTTGTAAGAGAAATAGCTTGCAAGTGAGTGTTCCTTCTCTTTACCTGGCTACTGGCCAAGAGGGAGAGAGGGCTGTGTGATCAGGGGAGGAGCCATGGGCTGCCCACGCCTACAGGACGCTTCTTATCTCCCTGACAGTAGGGTGTTCATCCTGACCTGAAAATATCCCTGTCCACGGGACACCAGGCTTGGTTGAAGATCCAGGTAACCAAGGTACGTTGCAAGCATGTGTGCAGGTGTGTGGAGATGACCAGTGGCGGGAAGGTAAGAAGCTTTGAGGTGGGTAGGCAGGGAAGTAGATTCTTGTGTAGCTCCTTAGAAATATGCACCTCGTTTTTACTGTACTTTTCTCCTGGGTGTCAGTTAATCATTGTTGGATATCTGCTCAAACACAGTTCTAGTATGCGCACCCAGGAGAAGGTTCATTGCTCTTAACTATTCTGGTAAGGAGAAGGAGGGAATGCTGGGAGGCCTTCTTACCCACCATGTCAGTTGGACTCACGAGCAGAATTGCTTTTTGTCTTCTATTTCTAACTCTAATTAAATACCATCCAGGCCTCTTGTTCCCTTAGGAACCCCCCCCCCCGCAATGTTTCACAACAGGCCATGGGTACTTATCAACAAACTGCAGGGTACATTAATGCTGGTACATAGGGCTGGGTAGGCACTGGCCACTGGCAGGGGAGCTGCACCACCTGCAGATAGAGCCTGAAGAGCCACAAAGAACAGCAAGGGTAAAACCCACCCTAGTTACTTGCCCTAAGCTAGCCTAAACCCTCCAGAACTTCCAATTACTGAAAAGACAGATAGTTAGCAAGAAGGTAAAGCACATTTTGCATGGAAGGCTCTGCTGCCACTCTGGGAGACACAGACCGTTAGGATGGAATCAAAGCACACCAAGGTGGATCCCGCCACCTGCAGCCATGCCCGTGTCACCCATCCAGAGGAGCAGCCGAGGTCCTGCGACACGCAAGGAGGAGTCCCCTGTACAGAGTTTAAATGCCATGTTCAGAAAATGCCTCTTCCCACCCCTCCCATTTTTCTTTCCTTTAAAGCTTAGGAGTCCAACTGTATTTTTCCATCTTCTTGACAATAAGGCAAGTCTGTCTATGTACAGCCTAGTCCGTCTATGGTTCCCCAGATCTCAGCTATTCTTACATGCTGTAGAACCTAGTCTTATAGGTGTGATCCAGCTAGGCGCAGAGATGGGGGTGAGAGGAGAGAAGAGAACCCCCTTCATCCCCCTCCCCCGCCACATACACACACTGAAATTTATGAGAAACTGCTGCAACTCTGTCATGATAACCAGTGTTTGATGCCTCTCTGCTACATCCATCACGGTTCTTAAATTCCCCAGCCACCAGGGGATCAAATGAGCTGATAGATTCCTGCCACACACTGGAGACTCTAGACAACCCAGGAGAGAGAAGGGAATAATAATAATCTCCTGGATCGTATTCCCAGAGGAATAGTGGGATTGTAGTGAGCAGAAAATAATGATTTACACGCGAGAGTCTGCATTTCTTGAAATGAATAGATAATCAAGTACCTTCCTGTTTTACATGATACGGGGCTCCTGCAGTGGCCGCTGGGTTTTCCTGATGCAGGCTGTAGGTGGCATCTTGAAGTGACCACAGAACACTCAGCACAGGTTGTAAGTGGCATCTTGAAGTGACCACAATATACTCCTGGCACAGGCTGTAGGCAGCATCTTGAAGTGACCACAGTATATTCTTGCACACATGTGTTAGGTACTCAGAACATGACACGTGCCATCATGCTTGCTGTATTAAGTAAAGCTTGTGAATGACCATAAACAAAGAGAAAGACATTGAATTTTCTAGCCAATAATGCCTATTGATATATTTCTTTAAAGATCATTCCTCCATCGTCACTTCTCAGAAGAGATGGAAATGCTGAAAGTTTAGTAATGAGGAATCTGCATCTGAAATATAATGTGATTTCTGTCCCAACAAAACCACCTTTCTCTTTATGAGGGAATACCACTAAGTCCTGTCTGTAGAACCCTGTGTTTATGTGGGACCCAAGCGAGGAGAAGTGTGTCCTCACTAGCACCTGTTGACTAGTATGACGATCTTGAAGGAACCTGGGCTGCCGGAGTTGGCAGAACAGGCCCTTTGCAAGCTGTGATTTCGACAGAGCTTCATCCGCCTCACTAAGTTAATATCCACATTGTGACCTAGAAGGGAGTGAGCAAATCTTTGCAAAGATAAAGTAGAAAATACAGAGTCTCTGAGCAAAGATTCAAAGTATCGGTCGAAGTGTTCATCTTTGGGAAAGGAAAGCAAGCAGAGCTGATGGGTTGGAAGGAGAATTTCATTTTAGGTCTATGCCTTTACACACTCTTTTATATCATTATTGACTTATTTGTGCACCTACCTATGTACGTGTGTGTGTGTGTGTGTGTGTGTGTGTGTGTGTGTGTGTGTGTTTGGGTATGTCCATGCCATGATTCAGGGCTCACAAGCCACAGTGTGTGGAGGTCAGAGGACAGCCTCAGGGCATTTCTCCTCTCCTCCCTCCTTCTGACATGGGGGAATCTCATTTTTGTTACTATTTGGTTTTGTAACTAGAGCTGCTTGTGCACTTGGCTTACAAAGAAGCATGTGTCTCTTTGTGCCTGGCTTTGTGTGGACACTGAGGAGGATCAAATGCAAGTAGGCATGTTGCAAAAATGTGCCTTTAGCCACTAAGCCATCTCCTCGACCCCAATGTTTTCTTTCTTTTGTGCATACATGTGTGTGTGTGTGTGTGTGTGTGTGTGTGTGTGTGTGTGTGTGTGTGATATGCTATAGTCTTGTATCCCCTCATTCCTGGTCCCCAATTCCCTAAAGGCCCTCCTCAGTGGGGACCTTGGGGTTCACTGTAGGGTGATTAGGGCCTCTGTCAGTCTCTGGGGGTGCAGGGGTGGGGGGGCTGTGCCTCAGGATATTTCTACCCACACTGTGGCTCTCACAACCTTCCCCCCTCTTCTGCAACCCTCCCTGAGCCTTGGGTGTGTTAGCAGTTAGTGTTGAGTTCTCTGGAATCTGTGTCTCTGTCAAGTGTTTCACTACACATCCATGTTTGTTGTTCTTTCCCTGGAGGTGGTTGTCAGGCTAGCACTGGGAGCAGTACTTGGGTCACTGCTTCCTCTGTAGATTCTTCTGGACCCCATAAATGTGGCAGAGGTGGCTCATCTCATGGAGAGCAGGCGGCTATCTTTTCTTCTCATATTGATGGCTCTTGGATCTCCCCATACTCCCTGCCATCTGTAAAATAAACCAGATTCTCAAACCAAAGGTGAGAGCAGTTTTGATTTAGGGGGATATTTGTAGAAGCTTAAGAGACATTTTGGTGAGGCCACCCACTAAACAGTAGGGGCTTCTCTCTGGGGGTTCTGAGTTTCATACCTGTGAGGTGCTGACTTGGTTGCCAGCACTAGTTATAAGTTCTTTCCCATGGAGTGGGCCTCATGTCCATTCAGAGGGCAATTGGTCACCCCGATGGGTTGTGTGCCATTACTGCACAAATGTGTGCTTCTTGTCCAGCTGGAGGGTTGCATAGCTTGCTTATTCATTTTTTGCACATTCTTAGTGACTAAAGAGTATAAGGACTCAAGAAAAAATATATTCAAAGCAGGATCTTACTTTTTAGCCCAGTGTAGTCTGGAGCTCCTTTTGCAGCTTTTCTGGGTGTCTTTAGGATCTTGGGAGGAGGCTCACCTATGAGAGGTCTACTTTTCTGGGCCTTTAAAAGATTTCTAGAGTGTAAATTCACCAAGCCTCTGACTAATAAGCAATGCATCAGTAGCAGTAACACAATGTGCACTTGAATATATCCTGGGGTCCTTGTGTCATTTGTTTGGTGGATCAGTAATTAATTTTGTCATGGGACCTAGGTCTTTGATCTATGTCTCATTTTTAACCACAAACCAAGATGTCCAATTGAACCAATTCTCTATTGAAAAGGCAAAAATAACACATTTGTCAGACATGAATTCAGAAATAATTCTTTGAGAATATAAG
Source organism: Zapus hudsonius (assembly GCA_004024765.1). Classification (NCBI taxonomy): domain Eukaryota; kingdom Metazoa; phylum Chordata; class Mammalia; order Rodentia; family Dipodidae; genus Zapus; species Zapus hudsonius. The sequence goes on from PVHP010011169.1 coordinate 12,032, forward strand.
ATTTAAATGATGTAATTTCTAAAGGGCCATTCATTTTATTTTTGAATAGATATTTTAAAGCAATCTTCTTCTTTGAGAGAAAAATGAAAAATTCACTCTAAGTGTTTTGTTCATGTGTGGAAACACAGTGCTGCACACATTACCCCCCCTCCGTGGTCCCATTCACTCCTATCATGCTTCTGAGCTATTGCCAACATGGCCTGAGTCTGGATTATTAAATCCGATACCATAGTTGCATAGTGCTCAGTGATCCTTGCACCTCTCATGATTCTTGGGACGTGAGTAAGAGCACAGGCTCATCTTAGATTGCCTGAGTAGGGCAGAGACGGAGGTCTCAATCCAGAGGCTGCTTCTTGACCCCTCCTCAGACAAATTCAAACACAGACTCTTGGCATGAGATTAGAAATCCTGTTTTAAAACAAGATTCCCATGAATCCTTATGCACAGTGAATTTTGGTAACCACTGTCAGAAAAAAAAGACAAATTTGCTCACTAAAATAAACAAGCAACTCAAAAGTAAGCATCCCAGGCAGGGTGGTTCACATCTGTAATACTAGCATGAAGGAGACTGAGCCAGCTCGGGCTACATATCAAATTCAAGTCAACGGGGGCTTTGCAGAGGGGGGACCTTGTCTTGAAAGACAAAGACAAAAACAACAACAAAAATATCACACTCTATGGTCTGGACTTCATTTTTTATCGGCAATAGTGGCGCTAGTCTTCTCTACCATTCTGCAGTAACATAAAAACAATGACTAAAAAGTGATTAAATGGGAAACAAAATGTTAGAAGTAAAAAAAAAAAAATCTAAGAAATCAATAAATAGAAAATAGAAAAAAAAACTTAACTCTCCTCAAGGACTCAAGATATATTTACTTACAGAGCCACTGTGACTGAGGTAAAAAAATTGTTAATGTATTTCATTCAGAAATGCTCCAACTGTGAAATGTATTGAGTAGTGACAATGCTCAAAAAGTTTCAGATTTTGGATTTTTTTGAATAGAAAGGTCCAACAAATTAAGTCTACACATAATTCCCATTCAGAAGTTAAGTCTGAAACACTTTCATCCCCAAGAACTGGTATCAGAGCAGCAGAGCAAAATAGCATCCAGAAAAATGGCAAAGAAGCTTACTTCCAAAATACTAAAGAACACACCTTGTTGACACACACAGACTGACCATAGTTACCCATCAGTGTGCAGCGAGGAAGACAGTTCAGAATGCTTCGAGATGGGTAGAACTGTATCATCCAAAGCATTTGGAGAGCAGTAGCTCTAGCGACCTCAACAACTGAGTCGGCCAAGGAAACAAAGTCATAATGCAAAACCAGCACATGGTCCTATAGGTCTTGGAAGATATCTGTGTTTTAATGGAGGGAGATTCATCTCTCTGGTTGTGAGGTAGGTGAACTCTTGTATTTCAGAATCCCATTACGGCCACATGATATCCAATTTAAAAACAAAAAAAACTTCTAATGCATCTGAAGCACACTCCTGGCTGGGATCAGGAACTCACAGTAGTTATAACATTGCAGAGAAGCAACCATTAAACTTTTACTCTCCAATGGCATTAAAATAAAGTTAGGTCAGTTACTCTGGGGTTCTACTAGTGGTTTGAGGATGAGTGTCTTGTATTTAACGTTCATATTTTTGAGATTTTTACAGAGGTGACATCAATTGTACATATAGATCTTTCTGGTCTCAATTCACTATTTGCATTTCACCCGTGAAGGAAAATTCTCTACATATCTCTCCCTTCTATTCTATACCATAAGTGACACAGAGATCACTTCAAAAGTTGCCAAACATATGTCCAAAAGAGATTCATTTTAGGGCAGTTAATTATGTAACATTAATTACGTTACATTAGTTTCGTTTCATTGCTGTGATAAGATACTTAACATGAGCGGCTTAAGAAAAGGAAGATTCGGGCTAGAGAGAAGGTTAAGGCGATTGCCTGCGCAGCCTAATGACCAGATTTGATGCCTCAGCACCCACATAAAGCCAGGTGCATTGGCAAATGCATCTGGAGTTCCTTTGCAGTGGCTGGAGGCCTTGGCACACCCATTCTCTCTTACTCTGTCTCTCTTCTCTCTACCTCTCTCTGCTTCTAAATCAATAAATGTTTAAGAGAAGAAAGGAAAGATTCACTTGAAAAGCTCATTGCTTCAGAGATCTGCTTTTGTTTGCTGTGTTCATGATGGCAGGATTATGTGGTGGAGTAGGTTCTCTATTTTTAAGCAATCTAAAAAAGAGATTTTTTTAAAAGGTAAGACAGAAGGGAATAAGGGGAGAAGCCAGGGTAGGATACAGCTTCCAAGGACAGTCACCCAGTGATATAATTCCAACAACCAGCTCCTGCTTTCTACCTTTCACCACTTCTCTGTCCTGCCATCATATTATCACTGCGACAGCAAATGATTGAGAGGTATGCTTCCCTAATCTGCTAGGTGTTTAATTCAATCAAGTTGACAATGTATCCTTTGGAGAATACCAGCTGACCTTGTTTGCCTGAGATTGCCTCAGACCCCCACAGTCCTGGATAAACTAGAATGGCTGGTCTCTGGTGATGCACTTACCCAATAAGTTAGCCAGGAAGCACACAGAGCGATTGAAGTGGAAGCAATTAAAATAAAATACAATTAGAGGTTGGAAAGATTACTCAGTGGTTAAAGTGCTTGCTAGAAAAGCCAGCATCCCACACAATTCCCCAGTGCTTCCCTAGTCCGCTGCACAAAATGACACATGCATCTGGAGTTTATTTGCAGGGGCAAAAGGCCCTGGCATGCCCATTCATATTTATTCTCTCTCTCTCACTCTCTCTCTCTGTAAATAAATATCTAGAGTGCAATTAAAGATTTACCATGGGGCTGGAGAGGTTGCTCAGTGGTTAAGGGACTTGCCTCAAAAGCCTAACCACCTGGGTTTGATTCCCAGTACTCCCCCCATAAAGCCAGACGCATAAAGTGAAGTATGCATCTAGAGTAGTTTATAGTGTCTGGAAGCCTTGGCACACTCATTGTCTCTCTCTCTTTCCTCTCTCTCTCTCTCTCTCTCTCTCTCTCTCTCTCTCTCTCCTTTTAAATAATTAAATATTTTTAAAAATAAAAACTAACTAAATAAAAGATTTACGTCTTCAGTTGCACTAGCCACATTTCAGGGCTGAGGGACATGTCACTCATGAATGTGCAGAAATAGACATTTCTACCGATGCAGAAAGTTCTATGGGCAGCGCTGAGCTCGGCAGGTATTTCCTGTAGTGCCATGATCAATGTTGAGCAAGTGACCATCTTGGTGACCATCTTGGTGAACACACACAACATGCTGTGTCAGCAAAGCTGTGGTGACAACTTGCTTTTTACAGTTTGTGCCAGACTTGGGGGGGGGGTCATGCTCTCAATCTGCTTAGCTCCCAGGAATATAAACATTTATGAGCAATTATCAGAAATGAAGACACAACATGACCAATATTAACATATCAACAACAACAAAAGAAAATTTGGCCCTTTTTTTTAAAAAAAAAAAAAAGTGTGCCCATAGGGTATGAGGGTCACACTAATTTTTCTCCCATTTAAAATATTTCCTTTGGGCTGGAGGGATGGCTCAGCAGGTAAGGTGCTTGGATGCAAAGCCTAAGGCCCCTAGTTTGATTCCCTGCTACCCACAAAAAGTCAGATGCACAAAGAGGCACATAAAACTGGAGTTCTTTTGCAAAGGCCCTGGTGCACCCATTCTCTCTGTCTGTCTTCTCTCGCTCTCAGCTTGCAAGTAAATAAAATAAAATAATAAAATAAAATTCCCCTTGATGTGCAGTGTGCTGACAGAGCAGCTGTGTAACTTAGTTAGAGCTGAGGAGGGTGCACATAAGGGAAACTACATTTGGAACTGGTGACTTGTAAACCCATCACTTCTAGCGTCGGTGGAAGCAAAGTCATGGTCAGGTCCTAAAGGTCAGCCTCCCTCCCTTCTCATGGCCTCCCCATGGCAAAGGCAAATTAAAATGAGACACAGAAACTGCCTATCTGTTTGAAGATTCATTGCTGAATGACCTCTCCCTGTGCACACCTGGATTTAATCATTTTAGAAAATGTTACTGAACACCAATGACAGCCCTGAGTCAAGTTATTCACAGTCTAGTGGGGAGTCTAACACACGCGTTGATTTTAAATCTCGTGGGACAAGTGATGGATTGTGAATTTTGCGGTGGTGTTAATGGTGATGGAGTCTTGATGATTTCCAGCGGAAGCTTCCGAAGGGAAGGGAGAGGCTCCGTTCTGAGGGCTTTTCCATGGAAAAGTGCAGGACAAATCTTTGGGAAACAAGATGCTGAAAGAACCCTCCAAAGTGAAAATAGGATGTTCTATTTTTGAAGATGTCTAAGAAATTTAGCACTTAAATAAAGCAGAACTCTTATAAAGTGGTTAGTAACATAGGAATGAGAGACTGAAGGTTTTTTTTTTTTAATTTTCTTAAATAATCATTTTTACTTAGAAACATGCCAGGCTTGTTTGAACTGTTCCAAAAGCAGTACAAATAGTCCCCATGGGATGATGGGTTTTGAATTGTTTGAATTGAGATAACAGTCGGTCAAGTGCCAGTTCTTTCATTTATTCATCGTGTGACAAGTTATTTAACCACTTGTATGTCCTCAAATGTGGCTTCTTCAATTGTAAGATGCTACCATAATGGATGCTGTCATGTGACAGGAAAGAAAACAATGAGAAAATATCTATATCTATATCATCTATATATCTATCATCTATCATCTATCATCTATCTATCATCTATCATCTGTCTGTCTGTCTATCTACGAAGTGCTTAGTATGCTTTGGCTATTGGCAACTTTAATAAACATTCTTTACTACTTAATTTATTTTATGCATGCATGGATGGATGTGGAGGGGTGCATGCCTATATGTGCATACAAGGGAGCTTGTATGTGGAATGTCAGAGGACAACCTCAGGTGTTGATTCTCAGGAACACTGTCCACCTCTGGGAAGATCTGGAGATCACCATCTAGACTAAACTGGCTGACCAGTGAGCCCTAGGAATCAACCTGTCTCTGCCTTCTCAGTCTTGGGGTTCCAAGCATGCACCACCACAGCCTACTATTTTAAAGTGGATTCTGGGAATTGAACTCAGGTCCTCATGCTTATGGGGAAAGCTCTTTACCAACTGAACTATCTTCCCAACCTGAACACTTGAGTTTTCTTTGCATGGATGGCACATTTAACAAACTTTATAAAAACCATTCATTTTCAGTAGCTTTAAACAGGCTATACTTACTAAATAAGGGTGCTTTTGTTTAAGGATCAATTCCATTTCCTTTCCCAGTTCATTCCTTTCCTCGGGTAGTAGCAGGAGCTCCTCGTTTTAACCTTCACTCAAACTCAGTTCTACCAAGTCATGTGGATCTTCCATCATTTTGTCTAATGTCACCAATGACTCTGTGTCTCCCTAGGAAGACAGAGGGATATACCCACCATTCATCGTCTTTGTCATTATAATAATATACTGTACAGCAGAGGTCTTAAACAACAGAAAATTCTCTCACATGGTCCTGGGTGATGGAACAGCTAATAGTAAGGTGCCTTTCTGGTCAGTTACTCATGAGGGTGTTTTTCTAGGTTATGGCCTCACACGGCAGAGAAAGAAGTCAAGTTCCTCAATGTCCTTTCTTATAAGGACAGCAATCGCATCAGGAGAGGTCCACTCTCATGACACAGCTGCTTCCCAAAGACCCTATCTCCAAATATCACCCCATTGAGGAATAGAGCTACAATACATGGATTGAGGGTCAAGGTGCACAGTTCCCAGCACTATGGCAGGGTGCACACAGGTGTTCTGTTCTGTTCTGGGTCTGTTCAGGAGACTCACTAAGGAGGCTTATGGAGCACCTTGTGGGAGTTCTGAGGAGTGCAGACCCTTGCTTCTGTGGGGCTAGTGGGTGATCCACAACCCACTTCTCTATGTTTATTCTCTTTGTTGTGGTGCTGAGGATTGAACCTAGCACTTGGTGCTTGCTAGGCAAACACACTACCATTGAGCTACATCTCCAGCCCCACAACCCACTTCTCATTGTGCACTTCTGGCCCTGCAGGTGGGGGTGGAAGAAAAGAGAAACTGGAATACCAAGCAACCTCCTTTTAAAGTGTGTGTGTGTGTGTGTGTGTGTGTGTGTGTGTGTGTGTGTGTGCGCATGTCAGGGCTTCTTGCCTCTGCAAAGGAACTCCAAGATGCATGTGCCATTTTCTGTATCTGCCTTTCCTGGGTACATGGGAATCAAACCCCTATCAGACCAAATAGAATCGGTCTGATCTTTGCAATCAAGTGCCATTAATCATTGACCCTTCTCCCCAGTCCCCCCAAAGAACTTTCACAGCACTCCCTTATTTTTCTTCCGATCACTAAAAATCAGAATGAGCTTACAAATTATCCAATCTCCTATGGAGTCTTTTTAGTTCATGTATATTTCTTTCATTACTGATTTCACTTGTATGACCCCTCTCCCTCATCCCCACTCCACTAAGGGCCCTCCTCAATGGGGTGATTGATATGCACTACCTGATTTCTTAAGAAGAAAATTCTTTTTAACTAGACAATATTTGGACTACACATTCAAAACTAGTGTTCTACGCCTTAAAAAAGTTTGATAAACTATTGAATACATATGAATTTTTCATATATCTTTGTTACCCAGGAGAGATACTGTTAATTACCAGGCCTCTGTCTTGACTCCTGCAGAAATATCAGCTCAACATTATTTGCTGTTCTTCCTCATTTACATGGACCTAACCATGCACTTGAGAGTCTCTCTCTCTCTCTCTCTCTCTCTCTCTCTCTCTCTCTCTCTCTCTTTCTCTCTCTCTCTCCACCACAATAGGTCAATTTCAGTTGCCCTTCTCAGTTCCTAAGAAACTTAGCAGGGTCTACTGGGAAATTTGGGGTCATTATAGTCTTAATGGAAAGCCCCAGATTGAGGGTAGAGATTTTTTTCTTCTTAAGTATGAAAGTTAATATTGTAAATTGTTTCCGTTGGATGTTTTCTGGAAAGAATTCAGACTGCTAGCAGTAATGTGTCTTACGATAGGGTTAGCATGTCTACCAGGCTTTTAACTGGTGATATAGTGAGAAGTTGCTTCCACAAGCACTACCCAGTGCTTGCTGGGGGCCTTCTTGTGGGTCACATGGACATTCTCTTAGGGTGGAGTGGGTCTCTCCCTCCCTCCCTCTCTCTCTCTTTCTCTCTCTCTCTCTCTCTCTCTCTCTCTCTCTCTCTCTCTCTCTCTCTCTACTTAGAACCCGATGGGCTCTGTCCACAGCACCATCAAGATTGCAAAGCTGTGAGTTGGGAGTCATTATTGGCCCACATTTGACAGTTGAGAAAAAGGAGACATAAAGTTTTACTAACTCTTTCACAGCCATGGACATGGAAAGAATTCAAAACCTGACATGGGGAACCTACATTTGGATCTCACACTGTTGGTCATTTCTGGAAACTTTTTGTTGTTGTTGTTCTCACTTCATTCAGGAGTCTGCGTCTTTGCAGAAGCTAACATTGAACCCTAAGCCAGGAGCCTTACCATGGTAACAGACACAACGCCAGACCTCCTGGCTCACAGACACTTGCAGGTATTTCATTGGTCCTTTTTATCCTTCATGTCCCAACAATGACGTCACTGTTATTGACACGGAACTTCAAATAGCAGCAGCAACACCAGGGCTGAGAGTTAGAATGTCCTAATTGATCATTAGGCCCAGTGGCTTCTGCTCCCCAGTGTGCTCTCTCTCTCTCGGTTACCATGACAACACTCACTTTTAAAGGACTTTGAAAGGACAGCCAGACTGAGGGAAACATGGAGGCTCACATTAACTCCACTAAAAATCCAAAGACTACATCTGATTAAAACCCCTGTTTTCTTGCTCACCGCAATGGTGCAGAGGGAGTCTTTGGCAACAAGCCCCTAGAAGAATGTCACTTAACAACAGGGTAAGTATAATCTCCCAGAACAGAAAAAAGTCATCATCCACCCCTCCCCCCAGCAAATTCTCTAAGATCATTGGAAAAAGGCCTTAGTGGGGACAGTCTTAAATACAAGTAGTGTCTTCTCTACTCCAAATAGGACTTTCCCAAAAGTCACTTTAACCAGACTCCCTCTGAATCTTAGATGTATAGAGAATAGGAAAAAGTGAGAGGGTTTAACATCTTTCCAGTCAGGGGCTGGACCACAGTTGAGGGCCAAGAGAAGTTACTCTAACCAGCTACTCTTTGGTCCAAGGAGTTCACAACCTATAAAATATCATTATCTCCAGCAGTCCAAGTTTCAAAGAAATCTACTTTTGTTAAAAATGAAAAAGAGGAGCTGGAGAGATGGCTCATCGGTGAAGGCACTTGCCTGCAAAGCCTAACGACCCAGATTCGGTTCCCCAGTACCTACGTAAAAGCCAAATGCACATAGTGGCGCATGTGTCTGGAGTTCATTTGCAGTGGCTGGAGGCTGTGCAGTGCTCATTCTCTCTCTGTGTCTGTCTCTGTCTATCTCTCCTCTCTCTATCTCTCTCTGTTTGCAAATAAATAAATAACAATATTTTTAAATGAAAAAGAGAGATTAACTTTATGTAATTTATTTTGGCACCCTGTGGTGAAACTAGTCCTAAATTCTATGGACTTTCTAGAAGACGAGCTGATGGAAATTCTTCGAGACTAATCAGATAATATGAAGCAATTCGAGATAAACAGTTAATGTGCAATCCCACAGATTGAAGAAGGGGAGGGGCAAAAAATGCCAAGGAGGCCAACAGCTGTGACCTTCACCTTTAGCTGTTTTGTGATCAAACATTCTATGTGGTTTCTTTTCATTTTCATATAGGACAGTGGATGTTACCAAAACAACTCTTTCTGACCAATTGAGTGTGAATAACATTGAAACCAACAACCTGGCCGCTTTTTATTTTTGCTTTTTTTAAAGGCAAATGAATTTAAAAAAAAAAAAAACAAATACCTTTTGCCTTATTGGTATGAAAAATTGCCCCGTTGCCATGCAGAAAAGCAAAAGCTTTCAGGTTATACGATTATCCTTTGGGCAATGTAAAAATAAGAAGAAAACTAACCAGACAAAGGAATGTATCTGACAATGTTCTCTGGCAGCTTATCTGCAGGCTGGATAGAAGTTGTATATATATAATCCGAGAAGGCTTTGAAATTTGATAGTTATAATTCCTTAATAAAGGCCACTTGTTTGTCAAGGGTTAGATTAACCTCTGAGCTGGGCTGTACAGGAAATCAACTCATGCCCCACTGTTAGCACCCTCCCCGAGGTCAAGTTGCAGAAGGAGGCAAGTGAAGTTTTTCCTCTTCCCAGGGAAAGGAGTTTGCTCATGGACCCGCCTCTAAGCTCTAGAGGAGCGTCCAGCATCCTGCCAGGCTCCTTGGTGAGGATTCTGAGCTCTCATGGCTTCTATCTGGGGTGGGCTTTACTTCTCAGGAAACTTGAGTGAATCACAAAACAATCATCACTGAACACACTATAGAGCTTCATCAGACACTAGAGTCATCTGATAGAAACTTTAAGACAAATATGATTTTAAAAAAATTTTTATTGTCCATATGAGTTACATTATTTAGTGGGCAAACAACGAGTTGTTATCCCCAATTCTCCGATGCTCCCCTTCCCCCTTCACCAACCAGCTGGATAACCTCCTTTATGGGTCGTCTGGATCAGTCCTTGTGACAGGGGACCATGGATAGCCTAGTATTCGGCCAGGTTCTCCTGGCCCTAGTATGTTGTTACTGAGGGGTGCCATGCCTCTGGATAGTCTCCTCCACCATGGCTCTCACAATCTTTCCACCCCCTCTTCCGTATAGTTCCCTGAGTCGTGGTGGATGAGTATTAAGGGTGCTTTATTGTTGTGAGCTTAGGGGTCTTTGTGTCAAAAATCATAAGCCAGTGAGACAGAAGACAAATATGATTTTTTAAAGCTTCCATGAGCAATTACAAAATCTCTCAAAACTAGTGAAAATTTTAATAAATATCCATGAATAAATAGGAGTCATTGAAAGGGATCAGGGAAAAGTATAGAACGGAAAACTATAACGATAGAAATAAAATCTCATGGCATGAATGCAATAGTGGGGTGGAGAGACGGCACAGAGTGAAGACCCATCAACAGAATTACCTAGACTGAAAACCTGAGAGAAAATAGATGGAAAAATACTCATAAGACAGACAGGGGACTTCCATACAATAATAATAAGAGCTTTGAAAACTCATAGCACTGGAGTCTCACAAGGAGAACAGAAAAACCGTGGGATTCAAAGAGCATTTGGAGAAACATCGTGTCTGGAAACGTCCCAAATTATGTGAAAGATATAAACCTACAGATTGAAGAAACTGAAAAATTTTCAAGTATGGTAATACCAAACAATTACATGCCTTGGCAAACAACCCATAATTAAACTTCCAAGCATTCAAGACAAAGTCTTAAGCACAGCCAAAGACAGTGCCCCATGCCCTATGAGGGAACCTAAATTCAAATAATTGGACATTTTCCACTGGAAACCACAGGTGGCCAAAGGGAAATGGTACAGCATAGAACAGGTGCTAAGAAACAGCCAAGGATAAGTCCTTCAACACATCACACTATGCTTCAGAAACAAGGTAAACAAAGACACTCACATGAAGGAAAACAGAAAGGAGTAAGGGGGGATGTGGCTAGCAGAGCTCCCCTTAAAGACTAGCTCAAAAAGGTAATTCAAATGGAAAGACACTGATTAAAGGAGATGTAAGACAGCAGTGGGGAAAACAAAAGAGCCATAAAGGACAAACATATTATGTATACTACAGGCTAACTTGTGTAAGTCATGCTAAATAATTATGTTATTTAATAGTATTATAATTAAATAATAATAAAATGTGAGACAAGGCTGTTATATTTACAAATAAAAACTTAAAGGGACAAAATAGAAGAGCCCGTGCTTCAGGTGAAAGATGTTTAAAAATGTGTGTGTGTGTGTGTGTGTGTGTGTGTGTGTGTATTCAAGTGTGTGAGTACAGACTCACACATACCACAGCGCACATGAGTAAGATGAAAAATATCAGAAAAGTATAAATCATATATATATATGCATACATATATATGTGTATGACAAACACATATTTCTCCATAGACTACTATATATTTCCATATAGACTTTAACTACTACTCCCCAAAAAGCGGTTCACAAGATATGCCAATGTCCCCACATTGAATACGTTTATTAATGTAATGATTGATCCATATTTAACATGTAAGCACATTTCTGTTCGAAATATCTGACTTTCAATATGAGAAAACACATGCTTTTTCTGATAATCAGGGTATTTGGCAAATATGATATGTGACCATCTATAGAAGGCTTTCCTAAATAGACACTTTCTCTTTAATAATTTCGTCAGATCCGACATAATCAAATGACATACAAACTAATTCATATAGAAGAAATTTACTTGAAAATGATAGAAATTGGATACAAAAAGTCTAATTCCACAGATAGTGAAGCTTAGTGTGTTGGGTGTTAAGAGATCTATGTTAAGATCCGCTGCCCCTGTTCTGATACGTTGGGCAGGACCTTCACCTCTCTAAGCTTTCATTTTCTCATCTGAAAGATAAAGTGGTTAACTGACTTCAAACTTCTTTTTCCCCCTGATCTAAACTCTTACAACAAGGCAAGTCAATTTCATGTTTGCAAACAGAAAATGTTCTTTGGACTTTCAGCTAAAGATGCACCTGCAAAAAACCTTCTTGACAGGGAGCTCTGCTCCTCTCATTGAGCCTAGGATCATTGGGGGAATGTGGGTGTGGTTCAGTGCTCCATTCAATGGGCAAAGCAGGGCTTGAAGAAAGTCATGAATGACTTAAAATCAGAACAAATCCAAAAATCAAGTCCCAGTACCTTTCTACATGGCTTTGTTTGGAAGCTGGAAAGCATAAATGTTCTTTCCAAGCAGACTTGGGAGAAAGGTCCTCACCTGAAGCTGCAGTTAAAAAAACCACACCGGGCAGTCACTGTGGCCTCTGAGAACAATGAAAGCTCTTGGATGTGGTGAAGGCACAGCACAATGGGCAGGCATTTCAGTCGGACCCATCCCTCGGCCATGTGTCCACCAAATGGACAAGCATTCCCAGGGATGTGAAGTCCCCTGGAAGAGAGATCAGGCCTTGTTGCACCTTGAGACTTCAAAGGAACATCACTCACGCAATTATTCCTGAACCATCCTTTCTCTAGGGACAGGTACTGCAGAAGCAGCTATGGTGATATTGGTAAAGAGGGAAGGGGATAGGAAGTTTGGAAACCTAAGGCCCTTAGGAAAATATCAAGGATACCACAAGGTCAGAATTCAGAGCAACTTGCTAGTGCCTGAAATCCACCTGCTGTTGTGAACGGTGCAGAGAGGGGTGCCGGATGCCCTTAAAAGAGCTTAAAAGTCCTGTTGCCTGAATCAGGGTGTTTTTGTTAGAATGCAGGCAGTTTCTTCTTCCAAGGGTTTAATGTGGGACTGCCTACCCCAGGATAGGCAGCTAATCAGCTCCTACGGTACAGATCAGCTGTCAAGGGAATAATCCATCTTAAAAGAGCTCCTCAGGGTAACAGGTAAGTTATCTGGGTCACACAATGTGTGCAAGCTCCAACTCAAGCCGGCGTTCCCTGACTCACCCATCTCACTGAGTGGGTGGTCTTGAAATGGGTTGTATTTCTATCAGGCAAGACTGTCATTAGCATCTGTAGCTCACCTCCCAAAGTGGGTAATGGTGAGGGTATTGGATGTGTCAGGAGCAGCGGGAGGAGCTGGTGGCTTCTTGGCTGTGTCCCTTTGTTCCTGAGGAGTGAGGGCTAATGTTTGGGCTGGTTGACCCAGGATGGACCACCACAAGGGAAAATTGTGCCCATGCTGGTAGCAGTGAGGCTACTTTAACGTTTATGTTCTCCTCCATAACGTCTGGATTTTCCCATGATTTTCTCTATGCATTTTCTCACTGCACCTTGGCTCAATCTTTCTATATATTTAAAATGACATAATAATGTGTAGGATAATTTGGGCTCCATTAGTGTTCCATGAATACCTCTATTATAGCACTTATCACATCATGCTGTAATTTCTTGTTTACATATCTGTCTCCTCCACTTGGCTTTGAGTTCCTCCAGGGCTTGGGTTCTGACTTAACTCATCTAAGTCATCCACCTGCTCCACTGAGCCAGCTGAATGCTGAATGCAGAAGCAAGCTGTGTCGCAAGGTTCGGTAGACAAGTACCTGTGCTCTTCGTGGATTCATTTACCCAACAGATGTTTTTATTATAATTATTCTTTGTAATTGAAAAGTAGCACTTAAATGTATTTATTGAATACTGCGTGATGTTCTCAAATATGCGTGCATTGTAGAAGGGATAACGTAGGCTAATTAACATATGTTACTTTATACACTTTTGAGGTGAGAGTACTTCAAGGCTCTCATCCACAGGGCATTGTTGGTCTTACTGTCACCATGATGGACAAGAGATCTCTTGAACCGAGTCTTCCTTTGGAGCTGAAATGTGACCTTTTAACAAACTTTCCCTAATCTCTACCCCCAACCCTGCTCCAAGTTTCTAGTAATCACCATTCTATTTAATACTCTATAAACTTGTTTTTAGATTCTTTGATACATGATAGCATGAAGTATTTGATTTTATGAGCCTGGCTCATTTGCTTACTACAATGTTCAAGCTGTTGCAAAGAGATGGGCATCTTTCTCCTAAAGGATGAGCATTATTCCATCATGTACATCGTATGTGCCTCCTTTCCTTCCTCCCTTCCGCCATTCATTAGTGGATCCAGGATCATTTCACATCACAGCTACTATGAACAGTGCTGTAAGAAACACAGGAGGGCAGATATATCTTTGACCTTCTGACATCTTCTGTGGATATTAACCCAGTTCTGAGACTGCTATATGATATGGTGATCCTATTTTTATTTTCAGGAATCTCCATACTTCATATTCAATGCATTAATTTACTTCCCATTAATATTCTGCCAAGGTTCTTGTTTCTACATATCATCACCAGCACTTTGTTTTATCTTTTTGATAAAAGCCACTGTAACAGGAGTGAGTTGATATTTCATTGTGGTTTTAATATTCATTTCCCTCATGATTAGTAATGTCTATTTTTTCATATATCTGTTGGCCATTTGTATGTCCTCTCTTGGGAAATATCTATGAGGTCCTTGGCACATTTTTAATTGAATTTATCTTCTCATTCAACACATTGTTCAGTGTTCTCCAAAGCTCTAGAAATTCAAACTTGGTGTCTCTGAACCCTAAGTGAGAGTGGTATATTTTAAAAGTTGGGTTTCATAGTCTGGGCATAGCTAATTTGGTAGAGCACTTGCCTAGCATGCATCAAGCCCTATGTTTTATCCTCAGCAGCCTGCAAGCTGGATGTAGTGGCACACATCTGTAATCCCAGCACTAAAGATACATGAGCATCAGAAGTTCAAGGTCATCCTCAGCTACATAGGAAGTTCAAGGCCAGCTTGAAATAGGAGAAACTCTGCTTGGAACAAAGCTAATAATCATTAAAATAATAATATTAAGCCGGGCGTGGTGGCGCACGCCTTTAATCCCAGCACTCAGGAGGCAGAGGTAGGAGGATTGCCTTGAGTTCAAGGCCACCCTGAGACTATATAGTGAATTCCAGGTTAGCCTGGATTAGAGCGAGACCCTACCTCGAAAAACCAAAAAAAAATATTAATATTTAATAATAATGAAAGTTCTAGCTCTGATCATCATGCAGTTTTCCAAGATGCAGAGGTGTTAAGGAAGGTACAAGGTAAGCTAATTAGCATGGCCAGGCTCAGGAGGGGCTCAGAGAAGGGTTCCTAGCAAAGGAAAGAAATGGCTGGGCAGCATTTTGAAGGATGACTCTGAACTAAGCACTCAGACGTGCTGTGAAGGAGACAGCCTTCAAGTAGAGAAGAGAGTCGGAACACAGGCACTTGGTGTGACCTGGCCAGGTGTTGGTGGACGTTTTGTCAATTTGATATTATTTGAGGAACATCATGTTCAAGACAAAAGATAGCTATCAAAGCCAGGTGGGAATGGGAAGTTTACTAAAACTTATGGATTCAGGTAGTGCATGGAATTCAAGTAGTAAAAGAACATGAGCCAAGGATGCTTGTGGCAGTTCAGAAAGAGCTATCCACTCACCCTGTGAAGAACAGAATTTAGGAATGAAACCAGAGTATGGAAAACTAATAACAAAACAGTTGCAGGGCTGGAGAGATGGCTCAGCGGTTAAGACACTTGCCTATAAAGCCTAACGATCAGGGCTCAATTCCCCAGGACCCACGTAAAGCTAGATGCACAAAGTGGCACACGCATCTGGAGTTTGTTTACAGCGGGTAGAGGCCCTGGCATGCCCATTCTCTCTGTCGATGCCTCTCTATCTAGCTATCTGTTTTGTTTGCATATAAATAATAAAATACTTTTTAAAAAGTTACTATGGTATCAGCAAGAGATGGAACAGACTTGAACTAGACCAGTTACACAAGAGGCGGAGAGAAGCAGGCTGACAGGAGCCTGATTTGGCAGATGAACTGGCAGAATTTGGTGGCTAACTGGACTTTTGGAGTAAAAGGAAAGAGAATTGACAAGAATCTGTCCCAGGAGATGATGGGGCCCTCACCCCAGTCACCCATATCCTGGACCACCCTCTCCATGGTGAATGGTTTGCATACTCTGAATATATTTGTCTTCCCAAAATTCATATGAGCCCTCTTGATGCTGGACCTTTGGGGAAGTAATTAGGTCATGGAGACAGAGCTTAAATGGATACAAATTGTGACCCAAAGAGACCCAAGGAAGCTTCTCTGCTTCTTTTCCTATATAAGGACACAGTTAGAGGTATCCTGTGTGAGCCTGAAAGTGGATTCCCCCCCCCCAAACATGGAATCTGTCAGCATTTTAATCTTGGAGCACCAGTCTCTAGAACTGTGAGAAATTAATTTCTTTTGTATATAAGCCTACTAGTTTGTTGTATTTTGTTACAGCATCTCCAACAGAGTAGGAGACCTGTTGGCTCAGGTCCGTTTTCTTCCTGCCTGGAGTTCCTATTGCTTGTATTTATGTCTTAGATGGCAGGCTTGTTTCTGGTTGTTTGGTTATTGGGTTTTTCCTCCATACACGCTTGCAGTTCTTTCTTCCCAATTCTTCTTATATGGTCTATCAACATCATCAATAGCCCCAGCTGCAGGCTTACCTAATTGTGCCAGGAGCATCCCTCCAAGTCAGTTGCCCAGGGAAACAAGCTGGTGATGTCACAAAGCATCACACTTGCAGTTCTCTCTCAGACCCCTTCTGCTGAAGCTAAGGAGGGCCTCTGTCCTGTGTTTTCCCAGCTCAGCCATGGCTCATACACTCCAAGGCAACTCGGAGGCCCTCGCTTGCTCTCTTCCTGCTACGTCTGCGCTGGGGTACGTTGATTGATTGGATCCAGGGCCACAGAGACCTTCCTTTACTTCTTGATTTGGGCATAGAGGCTCTGCATGCCTGTGAGAATGGAGTATCTTTGAACTCTTAGTTCTTTGGTGTAAAAGATACAAGGTAGATGATAGATAGATGATAGAGAGAGAGAGAGAGAGAGAGAGAGAGACTATGAGAATCCATCACCACTGAAGCTATTCCCAGCAAGAACCAAGGGTGTTTTCAATTTGACTATGCCTCAGATATTTCAGGAGCAAAATTTCAACACTCATCAACCTCCTGGCTGACCCAGTGGAAAGAATAGAGACATGACTGTTTTTTTGAGGCAGGGTTGGAAGTAAGCCAAGCTAGCCTCCAAATCACTTAGTTAAGGTTGATCTTGCAATTATGACCCCCTTCTCTTCACCTCCTAAATGAGTATGGCTTTTTTTTTCACTCACACTCATGATAAGATCGTTTAATGTGCCACCACCCAGTTCGAAGTGTAGCTCTTGCTTCTCACCTTTCTCAAAGGCCAGTGTTGAAATGAGAGTAAATCTGCCATTAGCCACGATTATCTAAATACAGCTATTGAAAAAACAGAATATTCTTTTCTCCCAAGTTTATAAGGGAAAGGGTATAAGAGAGAAGTGACATCCAGCCTTTGTTGGAATACTCAATCCCAGAGGGCTATGCTGTCTTCCAGCTCTGCAGCCCGCATAGACCGTCGGCTGTGACCCACAGGACGTCAGAAGGAAGGGACCAGAGCTATTCAAGAAGTTTAACTGAACCAAGGACGACGCCATGACCAAGACATATATATGCACGTATCACTTCCTTGTCATGAACTGGTACATTTTCCTCAATTATTACATCCCATATGTTGGAAAAGAAAATAAACTTCACCTTTTAACGGATGGGGAACAATGGAAATATTTGACAATCCTCAACCTGGTAAGTCTACATGGCTGGATCTGGAACCAGCTCCTTTATCTGGGATAACAGAGCTTCTATACGTGTCATCTCTGAATTTAATGAAACCCTCGATATATCTTTCTTCTTGAATGTTGGTGAGTTTTTGGCTTTCTCTATTATTTAACACTAGGCTCTGAGGAACCTAGTTTGAAAACTCTTTGTAGCTACTGGGTTGTCTGATTGTTCAATGCTCTTTTGGAAAGAATGTCATCTTAGAGCCCAGTTGAACGATCAAATTAATGATTTTTCTCATGAGATTGACCACAAATGCAGGAGGGCTTTGGAACCTTGCTGTCCCTACTGAGAAAGCCGGTGAAGACTGTGTGTGTTGTGTGGGAAGTGTGACTTCCAAAGGAGAGATAATGCCATTTTTCACATACACTGCCTGACAGATTGATCTAAGAAAAGCAAACACATTTTGCCATGTTCAGCTCCCACTATAATTTTTGATAGGCTCAAATTCCATCTGAAAAGATATACCATCCAGCTGAATAACAAATACACATTTTCAAACCAATAGTACAACGTAATCCCTTCCATCTTCCTAACCTGGATGACCACATGCTGATGAGTGAAATTGGGATGAATGGGAGGAAAACAGATTTAGAAAAATTTATCTAGTGAACATGTAGTTCTTTTTAAAGTTAAAAGCTAAAAAAGGGGGGGGGGCGGAATCCTCAAGCGATGAAAATAAATGTCTGGCATTTTTGTTGTTTTGGGTGCATATAAGTATGGTGTGTGTATATGCATGTGTATGTGTTCATGTATGTGTAATGGTGTGTATTCATGTGTGTGAACATGCGTGAAATCCAGAAGTTGATTTCAGGTGTCTTCCTCAGTTACTCTTTTTTTGAAAAAAAAATTTTAATTGAGTCTCTCATTGAAACCAGAGCTCTGAACCTGGATGGAGCTCACCAATGGTATTAGACTAGCTACAGAGAGCTCTAAAAGTCTGTCTTCACCGTTCCAGTGCAGACAGGACAGGCACATCTGCCACATCTGGCCCACGGGTTCTTTCTATGCCTGTGAGGCAAGCATTTGACCCACTCTGTTGTTGTTTTTACTAAACTATGGGTTCCATACAAGCACTTGATTTCAGGAAACTGGTCCAGCCCTGTGGAATCATCATCCTCAGTTGGCCAACAAGGCAAATGTGAGGTAGGAAAGGAATGCTAAAATCCCTAGAGAGTAGCCATAGAGACCCTCGGGGTATGCTCTCCTACTTTGGAAATTCCCTTGCTATTGGATGATGTCCTGGAAGAGTTCTGGACACAGCTTTCCCGTGTCAGCAGACATCCAAGTGGCTGCTTGTTTCAATCCCAAAAGTTTATGAGAAAATAGTAATGAGAAGACAAAGCAGAAGCAGCTTTTGTACAACTCTGAGTTTTTAGTTTAAAAGAGATGAGGTTTGTCTCCACTGGCTTCATGTTACAAAGGGTTAACTTTCAGAAGTCGTTTCTGAATCCAGGTTTTTGGTTTAATCAAATCCAGCTTCAAGCATGGATGTTTCATCTCACATAGGTATGAGCAAGAATAGATTTATCATCCAGATATGGCTGCCTCATTCTAACTCACTTCCATAACCACTTCCTCCCTCATCCCTCTGTTCACTGTCAGGTTAAGGTTTAATCCCAATTTTTTTCTCCCTGACTACTCAGTCACCAAATCTTATTTGTTTTTTTTTTCCTTTTGTTTGACCCATCTGTCTTTCTCCTCCTCCCATTCCAGGCTCTTAGTCATTCTTGTCTGGACAACCACACTGGCTCCATACTCTCCTCTGCCTACAAAACACACCCATCTACCACCCAGGTTCCAGATTCATCTTTCCAAAGCTCCATTGTTAGTATTATTTTTAATATGGCATCTATTGGAATTAATCTCCAACACAGCCCTTGGGTCCCCTTCCTCCCAGGACACCTGATCTCTCTGGCAGAAATGCCCATGTCTTATATTTGGTCCCTGGCACCTGGCATCTTTTCTCTGTCCACATCCTAAAAGTAAAGGCCTACTGACATATCTGTTCATCACTCTGTTTCCTTCATATATCACCTGAAATCCCATAAATAATATTGTGTTCTAGTTCCTTACCCATCCCTCATACGATTCTAAACATTTCAGTTGGATTTTAACAGGTTCAAGTGTAGGAATTCTACCTAAGTCCAGGCCAACCCTAACAGTTTACAATTCTCCATTGTGTTTGTCATGGTACTAGGCCTAGGGTACCTCATGTTAGTAACCTGTTCACATGGTCTGTTGACTGACCTATCCTAGCTTTTTTGCATTGCAAAGTAATATCTCTTCTAATAACTTTGCTTCTGGCCCTGGCATATGAGCATACAGGGACTTACTGCGGTGATTTCCTCTGTGAGCCTTTGAAAATGTGATTTCATGAGATGTTCCCCACCTTGCAAAGATGGGAGAGTGGATGACAGAGGAGTTATCTGAGGAGATATTTCAATAGCATAAGCTAAAATGCTGGCCCACAGAACTTTTAACTCTTGAGACTTCCTGTGTTTATTTATGACTATTGATTGTAATGACTTATTCATGTTAACTAAGTAAATTGGTCAAGTCATAGAGTCTGGTAACTTGCTGTAACAGTCGTGTTTATGTTACCTCAGCTTGATGAAGTTAGGATCCAATCCAGCTCAGTGGGAATCACACACTCCTTTTTCTGCTTTGCATTTGTGTGTATGTAGCATGCATGGCTCTGTGTGTGTGTGTGTGTGTGTGTGTGTGTGTGTGTGTGCGCGCGCGCGCACATGCCTGTGAGGTAGAACCAGAGGAAGACACCCCTTCCTCTGCACATATGGGATGTTTCCTTGAGGTGGAGTCTCTCACAGAACCAGCAGGTGCCATCCTCTTGGTCAGACTGGCTGAGTAGCAATCCCCAGTGATTCTCTGATCTCTGCTTCTGTAGGACAGGTGTCACAGGTGTACAGCAACACAACAGCTGTTTACATGGCTACTGGAATCAAACTCAGGGTGAATCAGGCCCTCCCAGGCTTACCTGCAGAGCCATCTCCTCAGCCCTCATCATCACTGTTTTAATGCTTTTATAAAATGTTCTGATAGTTGTTTGTAGTGCTTTGTGTTGTTGGTCTTTTAAATCAGCATACAGGGGAATGAGTTTCATTATGGCATTTTTCATAAATACTTTTGTATTTATTTATTAAGGTAGGGTCTCACTGTAGCTCAGGCTGACCTGGAATTCACTAGTCTCAGGGTGGCCTCGAACTCATGGCAATCCTCCAACCTCTTCCTCCTGAGTGCTGGAATTAACGGTGTGTGACACACTACACCTGGCTCATTTCTCTCCTCATGCTCCTGGCCCACATCACACTTGTCCCCTGCCTCTTTCCAGTAGCCTCCTCCAAGACATCTTGTTCCCTTCTCATGGTCCTCTCTCCACAATATAGATGCATGTATAAAAATGAAAATCCAGAATCAGGAAAATATAGAAAATGTGGTATTTGTCTTTTTCAGTCTGATATACCACTCTTCTCAAAAAATTAATTTCTAGCTGGCTGAATATCCTTTGTGTCACCTCTTAAAGAGCATTCAGGTGTTTCTGGTCCTGAGCTACATACGGGTCCTGGTCTTAAAGTAGTATTTCAATCATATTGCTTACTATCTCTGTGACTCAGGGCTAGGTAACATCTCCCCTTCATTTTCATGTTTGTTTAGTAGGAACAAAAATAGAACCTAATCACAGTATGGTCAGTAGGGATCAACAATCTTGTAGGAATCACAAACTTAGAAGTGTATTATATAAGAAGATTGGGGGTGAGCTTTGAGACGTCTCATGTCTAATAGAGATGCGACAAGATGAAGTGTGACTTCGTGCAACACAGGTCTCCTCATTAAATCCCGAGGTTGGTTGGTGATGGATCTGAGCAAAGGTAACCTCCCACCTTGTGTGTGTCCCTCCCCATAGTGCCTGATCTGCTACCACAGTGGGAAGAGGACATCTCTTGAGCCCCTCTTCTCCCTGCCATCAATGCTGGGTGGATGTTCTTGGCAGTGGGTCAGTGCCCCGAGAGTTCAGTATGGAGACCAAGCAAGTGGCATTTTGTTGACTTACGTTGGCTGAGCCAAGTGTTCCAAGTCCTTTGAAAGTCTTTCTCCTCACCTCCACCACTCTTTCCATCTGAGGACTGTCCCCGACCCTAGGGAATACTAACTAGTAGGTGGCAGGGGACAGACAACCCCAAGAAGTTGGTGTGCAAGGTCATTGGGTTGGCTCACGTTTCTCCTCTTTGAAAACAAGCTTCCTTCTGAAACAGTGTCAAAATGGAGCCACCCAGCTGGGACCTCTGGGAGATTCTGGCTCTATCCCTACTCCCAACTCTCTTCAGTAACAGAAGCATGACTTCCCCACCCGATAAAGCAACCCAAGCCTCAGACACTTGTGACCTCATGATCCTCAGGCTCACATGGTGACAACAATATGACATCATCACAAAGGTTCTAAGAGGTGGTTACTCCAGACAAGGGAATAGAGGTTCCCCACTGTTTACTCAACCTCCTAGGCAACTGACAACCAGTGAAGTTGGGGTTCTATTCCTATTACAGAACCCACTCAGTATTTAGAGGGAACCTTGTAATTTCCACCATCAGGCTAATATCTTAATCTGTGGAACTCTTGAGCTCGACATAGTCAAAAACACGCGTGACTAGTTTAGCCCACATAGAGGTTTATAGCCACTGACTTCGATCTCAGATTACTGAAGACATAAGAGACGCTCATACAACAGGAATCTCTGCCACCAGCACCCAAATTCAATAGCTATGATTTAATGAGCAGCCATGAAAGGCAGAATTTTGGTAGGTTCTTTACACAGTGGAGAATTTTGTGGTGGAACAGTTGGCTTTTGAACCCAGAGCACTGGCTGTCCACTCACTGTGGGATTTAAAGGGGAGTCTCTTTTCTGGGTCTCGGTCTGCTCATGTGTGGTGTTGAGGATCTTAGCTCCTCCTACCTCCAGGGAGCTGGGGCGTTCATCTTATAGATTGCAGATAGAATATAGGCTCTGATAGCTCACAAGTTATATGTCCCCGAGGCACCCTCCACAGAAGAGATCTGCCAATATCAGGGTTTAGGCCTGCCCCTTGGTTATTGCATCCAATGGTTGGTGGATACTATTGAAATACCATTCCAGGAAGCTCTGTAGGTCATCTTGATGCCACAGCTCATTGAGGGACAAATTCTAGGCATCTTCATCTGCTCCCTACCTGTCCTAGATGCTCTGAGAACATCCTCAATGAACTTCCTGCAGGCACATCTCAGAATCTGTTTCCTAAGGAACCCTATTTTTATCACACAAAGAGTACACATACTGAAAGAGTCCTGCCTGCCTTCCTCCTCTCCTCTTGCTCCTCGCCTTTCCCCTCTTCCTTTAGTCCTCCTCTTCCTCCTTCCCTCACTTCTTTCTCTTCCACTTCTGTCTTTTTCTTCCCTTCTTGGTAATAAAGGTGTCTTAGTCAGGGTTCTCTAGAGGAAACAGAGTTGCGAGAATGGATTATAGTAAAAGGGAATTTATTGGGGTAGTTCACGACAGTCCAACAATAGCAATATGCAGGCCCACAGGTGAAGGAACCCGTAGCTGTTCAGTCCACGTGGCTGAATGCCTCAGCAGTCCCAGTCCAGCCCAGAAGGCCTGTTGGCTCCCTGGGGAGCGGCTGCTCTTCAGTCCATGATGTGAGGCCTAGGACACTGGGTTCTGATGTCCAGGAAGGGTGGGAGAGCAGGATGCGAGTTCAAGTCTCAAACCAGCACCAGCAGTCGGGGAGGAAGGAAGAAGAAGGAAGTTTTCCTTCCCCCAAGCTTTCTTGTATCCAGTCTCTTCTGGAAGGCCCACCCACTTGGGGGAAGGGCAACTCAAAAGGAGGAACCTCCTCCTTTTGTCAATCCTTTCTGCAGGCAAGCTCAGAGACCTGCCCAAGATTACTGTAGATTATTAAACAAGGCAAGTTGTCAATAAACTTAACCATCACAAAAGGCATGTCGACTTAGATCTTGACATGGTCTCTATTATGTCTAATACAATTCTGAATACCTAACTGGATGTTGGCGTAGTGAACCAGCAACCATTCCATGGTTCTCATTGGTATGAGCCACCTGTCAGACCACCTGTCAGAAAACACACTCCACCTGTGAGATGTTCTGTCCCAAGAAATCCTTCAGGTGCATGGAAGCATGTTCTCATCCATGACACAGCACCGTCTGAGGGCTCTTACACTTCTTTCCAGCATACGTCACAAAATTCTTGCTTTCTATTTTCATATGCTCATTATTCCAAATTATTATATGGCCTTCTATGTTCTTATCACAGCTTCTTAATCTAAATGCACACGAATAATTAGTGAAAATAGTATACTTCATATCAACAGAGATTTGACCAAGGGTCCCTTCCACTTACCCAAATAGCAAATCCCTCACCTCTATCATTAAAACTCCTTCCAGTACATCCCTGTTTTCTTATTAATTTTGAGATAGGATTTCACAGCAAAGGTTTCATCATGTTGAAGGAGAACAGGAAAGCCCCAGTCTGGCTGAGTCAGTCCCAGGGCCTTGAGGTTGGCCCTGGATTGCTTGACTCATCTACCAGTGATCTTAATATCTTTCTTGGGGAGCCTGTGGAATCTCCCTCTCTGGAATTATTTTTAATAGAATAAATTCTCATTTCCTGGGGTTGCTTAGAAGGGCTCTGGCTGAAAGGCAGGAAAATAAACTTGATGACTTAGAAAGGTGAAGTTTCCATGATTTTAAGATTCCCCAGATTTGTGAAGACACAAAATATAAAACCTAAATATCCTTTAGCCATGGTTTCTTAAATTGCATTTTCAAACTCAGCTCTCTGTTAAGTTTGTCAGCTAGCAACAGAAACAAAAGACAGCTAACAAATTTAGAACAACAGCATTTCAGGAAAAATCCCAGAACATTCCATAGGAGCCGAATCAGAGAAGAGCCAGTAAAAAAAAGTGAATCAGAGAACAGAGCTCTGAATTCACTGTGAGCAAGAAGGCACTATTCCAGGGGCAGCCAAAAAAGTTGAATGACAGTAATTTTGTCAAGTTTCTTCAAAGCACACCAGTTGCTACTCCTGTATTTTAATCCTGTAGTTTGCTAGGACTTGTGATATGGTAACAAGTCACCATAGTTTGGCTGGTTAGAAAACAGGAATTTATTATCTCACAGTTCTGAAAGCCAGACATCTGAGATCAGCATGCCAGGAGGCTTGGTTTCTCGGGAGTCCTCTCTTGTTGGTTTATGGAGAGCACCTGCCTTCTGTCTTCACGTGATCTTTTCCCCGAATGCAAGTCTCTCTGTCTTTTCTCTTCTTTGGAAGGACATCAGCCCAATTAGATTAGGGTCTGCATGTATGAGCTTATTATAGCTTAATGATCTCTTTAAAGACACTTCCAAACACAGTTACATTTTGAGGATTCTCTGGGCAGTAGAACTCCAATATTAAACTTCTGACAGGGAGGAAATGACATAATTGAACCCATCTTAGCTGGCATTTTCTCCTAAGATTCTCTATGTGTAGTTTAGTAACATTGCATTATTTTGTTTTGGATGGATAAGCTGAAGGTTGTTGCCCCTGGGGATGACCTGAGTTGATTCATATATGTTATTGACACTTGCAATCTTGTCAAGTGTCAAGTCTCTCTACCCAGAATGCCAGCTCTGCTCAAGAGCTGGTTTACACCTTAACTCTTGCCTGAGCCTTTCCCTTGACAAGCCCCAGTGCCACAGTGGGGAACTCCCCCACTGCTTCTTGTTGAGACTTGTCAGCATTGAACAGCGGTGGTGAGGCTGCCTCACGCAGAGTTGGCATCTGAAAACGTCATTGTCACATATGCCTGTGAGCAGGAGGTGGCGGGGGAGCGGTGACTGGCATGTTTGCAGGGGAGCTCGTCTTTATTGATGGAGAAACCCCAGAGGAGCCGAGCAATGTGCTCTTTCCTCCTAATCCGATCTCCACATTCTGAGACTGGGATGGGCTTGATTCACAACAGCTCTGGTCTAAGAACAGCAGGTCACACAGACTTCACTTGCTGGGTGGAGGCAATTGCTGAGTCAATAGAAAAGGGCCCAGGCCTCCTGGCTGCTCCTGCAAACTCAGGTAGAAGGGAAACCAGGAAGGAGATGAGAACTGTCTGGGTTGGGGAAGGGTTTGTTTTGCCTTACAGATTCAAGGGGAAGCTCCATGATGGCAGGGAGCAGAGGCTGGACATCACCTCTACCACAGCAGGAGGAACACTGAGGCATGAGAGTGTGCCAAACACTGGCAAGGGGAAGCTGACTATAACACCCCTAAGCCCACCCCCAACAACGCACCTGCTACAGAAAGGATTCCAAATTGCCATCAGCTGAGATCAGGCATTCAGAACACATGAGTCTATGGGGGACACCTAATTCAAGCCACCACATCTCCTTATCTCCATCTCTCTGGAGACTGCCTGGCCTGATTTTTTCAATAAATTTTTTTGATATCTTTATTGTCCAAAATTAGATACATTGTATTAGTAAATATTACATTGGTATCCCCGATTCCCTCCTCCCTGTCCCCAATCCACCGGGTATCCTCCTCCGTGGAACTGGATCGTTCCATGGGGTAGGAGGTTATGGAGAGCACTAGCCTGATTTTTCAAATAGTAGTTCCACCAGGCAAGTAGGCCTGAACCTAAGCACCTAAGATTCAAATAATTAGATTTATAAAAAGCTCAATGCCTACGCTTCACCCCAGGCCCATTAAAAGGAAAATCTCTGGAGGTTGGGAATCAGACATAATTTTTTTTTTTTAAAAAAAAAAAGGTATCTTCATTTACAAGCAGGAAGAGCTAGAAGAGAGATAGAGAGAATGAGTATGGGCATGCCAGAGCCTCCAGAAATTCAGACGCATAAGTCACCTTGTGCATCTGGCTTAACATGGGTAGTGGGGAATTAAACTCAGGTCGTTAGGCTGTAGAGGCAAGTGCCTTAACCACTGAGCCATCTCTCCAGCCCCCATGAATATTTATTTTTTATTATTATTTTATCTATTGACAGTCATATACATGTATATAATTTTTTTAACTTTTTATTGATAGCTTCCATCATTATTTTTTTATTTCTTTTTAGCTTCCATAATTATTGACCATAAACCATTATGATTCCCTCCCCATCCCCCCTCATATCTCTTCCCCCTCTCAATTAGTCTCTGTTTTGTTCCGGTGTCATCATCTTTTCCTCCCATTATGTGTAGGTAGTGTCAGGCACTGTGAAGTCATGAATGCCAAGGTCATTTTGTGTCTGGAAGTTTGCATTGTAAACAGTCCTACCCTTCCTTTGGCTCTTACAATCTTTCCTCCACCTCTTCCACAATAGACCCTGAGCCTCGGGAAGTGGGACAGAGATGTCCCAGTGCTGAACACTCCACTGTCACTTCTCAGCACTATGGTATCTTTTGAGTTTCCCAGTGGTCACCACCATCTGAAAAAGAGAAGCTTCTCTAACCAAAAGTGAGAGTAGCATTATTATATGGGAATGCTGATTTTTAAAAAAGTGCTTATAAGGCAGTTTGGTGGGCATAATATATGCCTGTAGCCAGACAACAGCAGGCATTGCTCCCCTAGGGTTCATAACCACCCCACCATAGGCTTCTGACTAGGTCTTCAGTACCAGGAAAGTATTCCCTCCCGTGGAGCGGGCCTCCAGTGAAATTAGAGAGCAATTGGTTTCCCCCACAATATACGTCACCAGTTGGCATATAATGATAATCTGATCTCTTCCTTTCCGATTTGTACCCCTTTGATTTGTGACTCTTGCTTTATTGTTATACCTAAGACTTCCAGTACTATATTAAATCAACAGTGGAGACAGTGGACACTTGTTCTGATTTTAGTGAAAATGCTTCAGGATGATATTGGTTACATGTTTTTCATAAATGGCCTTTATTATGTTGTGATATGTTCATTCTATCCCCACTTTCTTTAGGACTTTACTATGAAGGGATGTTGGATTTTGTCAAATGCCTTTTCTACATCTATTGAGATGATTGTGTGATTTTTGTCCTTCAGTCCATTGATGTAGTGTATTACATTTATAAATTTGCATACATTAACCATCCTGCATCTCTGGGATAAAACCTACCTTGTTAGGGTGAATGAGCTTTTTGATGAAAACTTGTATTCTGTTTGCCAGTATTTTGTTGAGAATTTTTGCATCTATGTTTATGAATGAGATTGGTCTGTAATTTTTTTTTTGTTTTGTCTTTGTCTGGTTTTGGTATCAGGGTAATGCTGGCTTTGTAAAAGGAGTTTGGTAGTATTCCTTCTCTTTTTTGTGGAAAAGTTTGAGAAGTATTGGTGTTAGTTCTTCAGTGAATGTCTGGTAGAATTCAGCAGTAAATCCATCTGGGCCTAGGATTTTTGTAGTAGGAAAATTTTTATAATTGCTTCCATCTCCATATTGTTATACATCTATTTAGATGGTTTATCTCATCTTGATTTAATTTTGGTAGGTCATATACATCAAAGAAATCATCCGTTTCTTTCAGATTTTCAAACTTGGTGGAGTATATGTTCTTAAAGTATGTCATTATTTTCTGAATTTCATTGGTATCTTTTGTAATGGTGCCTTTTTTCATCTCTAATTTTATTTGTTTGTGTCTCTTCTTTCTTTTGGTCAGAATTGCTAAGGGTTTATCAATCTTGTATCCTCTTAAAGAACCAACTCTTTGTTTCATTGATTCTTTTTATTGGTTTTTTTTTGTTTGTTTGTTTTTGGTTTCTATTTCATCAATTTCCACCCTAATCTTTATTATTTCTTCTCATCTGCTGATTTTTGGTTTGCCTTGTTCTTCTTTTTCCAAGGCCTGGAGATGAAGCATTAAGCTGTTTACTTGTGACCTTTCTAGTTCCTTAATATTATAGGCACTTAAAGCTATAAATTTCCCTTTAAGGACTGCCTTCATTGTGTCCCAAATTTCTGATATGTTGTGTTTTCGTTTTCATTTGAATCTATGATTTTTTTTATTTCCTTCTTGATTTCTTCAATGACCCATTCATCCTTCAGTAGTGTACTGTTTCATTTCCATGACATCGTGTATGTTCTATCATTATTTTTGCTGTTGATTTGTAGTTTAATTCCATTGTGACCAGACAGAGTACAGGGAATTATTTAAATTTTCCTGAAATTGTTAAGATTTGCTCTATGTCTTAACATATGATCTATTTTAGAGAATGTTCCATTGCTGCTGAAAAGAAAGTATATTCTGTGGTATCTGGATGAAAATTTCTATAGATGTCTGTTAAGTCCATTTGTTCTATATTGTCATTGAGTCGAGATGACCTGTTGACAGGTGAGAGTGGAGTGTTGAAATCTCCCACAACAATTGTGCATGCTGTTATCTGTGACCTCAATTCTAGTAGTGTTTGTTTCATGAAATTTGGACCACCAGTGTTTGGTGCATATATATTTAGAATTGCAATGTCCCCTTGTTGAGTTGTTCCCTTAACCAATGTGTAATGACCTTCCTTTTCTTTCTTAACTCCTGTTGAAGTCTGTCCTGTCTGATATTAGGATAGCAACATCTGCTTGTTTCCTAGGCCCATTTTCTTAAAATATCATTTTCCATCCTTCCATTCTTTCACCTTAAGAAAGTATCAATCTTTTATGGAGAGGTGTATTTCTTGGAGGCAGCAAACAGAAGAATCCTGTGGCATCTTCAGCAATAGTCTTTTCTTCTGCCTGGGGCATGTTATCAAGAGATCTGCCGTAAGTCTATCTTGTTTTAGGGACCTTGTAGGTTTCTCTGATCAACAGCAAATGTGGGAAGTAACCAGTTTCTGTCATAGGGGGTTATAAACCATAGGCAGTTGTATTAGAGTTGGGCTTCATCCCACCCACTTCAGGGACCTTCTAACCAGGTGATGCTACCATGCTCTTCTAGAGGGTTAAGTCATTTAGCCTACTGTCCAAGAGTAAGGATTCTATGGTATCAATTCATTTTGGATGTAGTTTTGTGTACATCTCCCCTTGCCCTCTCATTCCCTCTCCCCAAGCCCTACCGTCCCTTTTGTCTGACTATCCATTTGCAGGTCAGGTTTGCTTACTATTCAAGATTAATCTGATTAGAAACCACAGATGAGAAAGAATATGTGGCCTTTGTCTCTGTTGTGTGAGTACACTAAGTATGATCTGCTCCAAGTCCAGCCACTTTCCTGCAAATTTCATTATGTCATTTTTCCTTACTGCTGAGTAGAATTCCATAGTATATATGTACCACAACTCTGATATCCATCCATCCAGTGATGGGCATTTGGGTTGATTCCAATTCTTAGCTATTTTGAATTGAGCAGCTATAAACATGGTTGAGCAAATGTCTCTATATTGAAGAAAGGAGCCTTGAGGGTAGATGCCCAGTAGAGGAATAGCTGGGTCAGTTGGTAGCTCTATTTTCATTGTTTCAGGAGCCTCCACACTGATTTCCATAATGGTTATACAAGCTTTCACTCCCACCAACAGTAAATGAGAGTTCCATTTCCCCTGCATCCTCGCCAGCATCTATTGTTAGTAGATTTTTTTGATGATTGCCATTCTAACTGGAATAGTGGAATCTCATAGTTATTTTGACTTGCATTTCCCTGATAATTAAGGATGTTGAACATTTTCTTAAGTGAGTATAGCTATTTGTATTTCCTTATTTGTGAATTCTCTGCTCTGTTCACTGCCCTATTTTTTGAGAGGGGTGTTTAATTTTTATTACTTAAAATTTTTTTTAGCTCTTAGGCCTCTGTCCATGGTGTAGCTGGTAAAGATTTTCTCCCAATCTGATGGTGGTTTGTTGGCTCTATGTATGGTATGTTTGTCTGTACAGAGAGTTTTAGCTTGATGAGATCCCATTGGTTGAGTGATTGTTAAATTTCTAGGGATACTGGGTTTATGTTCAGAAAGTTTTTCCGTACTCCTAAATCATGGAGAGTTCCCCCTATTTTTTCTTCCAGATTGTTAAGAGTTTCAGGTCTTATATTATATTAGAGACCTCAGCCTTTAATCCATTTGGAGTTGATTTTTGTGCATGGTGAGAGGAGTGGGTCTAGTTTTATTTTTTACATGTATTTATCTAATTTGTCTACCATCATTTGTTGAAGATGCTGTCTTTTTTTCCAATGAACTTTGTTGGCACCTTTGTCAAAGATCAAGTAGGTGTAGTTACTTGAGCTAAGAGCAGGGTATTCAATTCTTTTCCATTGGTCAGTCTGTTTGTATGCCAATACCATGCTGTTTTTGTGACTCTGGCTTTGGAGTATAACTTTAGATCAGGTAAACCAGAGGTGTTTCTTTTGCTGAGGATATTTTTGGATATCTGAGGCCTTCTCCATTCCAAATAAATTTTGAGACTATTTTTTTTTCATCTCTGCAAAGAAGAAAGCTGAGATTTTATTGGAATTTCAATGAATCTATATATTGCTTTTGGTAGAATTGCCATCTTCACAATATTAATTCTGTCTATCTGGGAGTATGGAAGGTCTTTCCATCTTCTCACATCCTCCTCACTTTCTTTCTTGAGTATTTTTATGTTTTCATTATATAGATCTTTCGCATCCTTGGTTAGTGTCATTCCAAGGTGTTTGATTTTTTTTTTTTGCAACTATTGAATCAGGACAGTCTTGATGACTTCTTTTTTTGTATGCTTATCATTTGCATGCAGAAAGGCTACTGACTTTTTTGTGTTAATTTTATATCCTGCATTTTGCTGAAGGTGTTTATCATCTTTAGGAGTTTTATGGTACTGTCCTTCCAGTCTGTTATGTATAGGATCATGTCATCTACAAAAATGGATAGTTTGACATCTCCCTTTCCATTTTGTATCCCTTTTGTGTCTTGCTCCTATCTTATTGCTTGGGCTATAACTTCAAGCATTATGTTGAAGAGCAGTGGTGAGAATGGACACCCTGTTTTGTTCCCAATCTTAATGGGAACTCCTTGAGTCTTCCCCAAATGAGTATTGTTGTGGTCAGCTTTCTAATTGCTGCACAGAAAGAACCCAAACAAAGCGACTTGTGGAGGAATGGGTTTATTTGGCTTATAGACTAGAGGGGAGACTCCATCCTGGCAGGGAAAATGATGGCATGAGCAGAGGATGGACATCACCTCTGCCACAGGACTGCAAACAGTGGCAGGAAGGTGTGCCAAATACTGGCAAGGGGAAGCTGGCTTATAACCAGCTTATGTTAATTGATTTCCATATTTTGAACCATCCCTGCATCCTTCGGATGAAGCCTACTTGATCCGGGTGAATAATATTTTTGAAGTGTTGTTGAATTTGTTTTGCAAAGATTTTGTTCAGGATTTTTGCATCTAAGTTCATCAAGGATATACGTCTATGGTTTTCCTTTTTTCTTGTATCTCTGTCTGTTTTTGGTATTAGGGTGATACTAGCTTCATAGAAGGAGTTTTTAGACATTCCCTGTTCTCCAATTATGTGAAGAAGCTTCAGAAAGAGTGGTTTCAGTACTGTGATGAAGGTTTGGTAGAATTCGGCTGAGAATCCATCAGGTCCTGGACTTTTCCTTTTGGGGAGGTTTTTGATTACATTTTCAATCTTAGTGGATGTCATAGGCTTGTTTAGGAACTTTATCTGTTCTAGGTTTAGTTTTGGTAGTTGGTATGTGTCAAGGAATTCACCCATTTCTTCCAGGTTCTCCAGTTTTATGGAGTAGAGGTTTTGGAAGTATGTCCTCTTGATTCTTCCAATTTCATTGGTGACTGTTGTTATGGCTCCCTTTTCATTACTAATTTTGTTGATTTGGGACTTCTCTCTCTTTTTTTTTCTTTCTTTCTTTTTTTTTTTTTTTGATCAAATTGGCCAGGGGTTTGTCGATCTTGTTTATTTTTTCAAAGAACCAGCTCTTCCTTTCATCTTTTTTTTTTTTTTTTTTTGGTTTTTCGAGGTAGGGTCTCAATCTAGTCCAGGCTGACCTGGAATTCACTATGTAGTCTCAGGGTGGCCTTGAACTCATGGCAATCCTCCTACCTCTGCCTCTTGAGTGCTGGGATTAAAGGCGGGCACCACCACGCCTGGCTCTCATCTATTTTTAAAATTGTTTTCTTAGTTTCCAATTCATTGGTCTCTGTTTGATCTTATTTCTTTCTGTCTGGAACTCCTAGGGTTGGATTGTTCTAGTTTTTCCAATGCCTTTAGGTGGATGGTTAGGTTACTGGTTTGAGATCTCTCTGTCTTTGTTATGAGGGCATTTAGCACTATGAATTTTCGCCCCTTAGGGCTACCTTCATTGTGTCCCATTATTTTTGGTGTGTTGTGCTTTCATTGTCATTTAGTTCAAGAAATTTTGCTATTTCCTTTTTGATTTCTTGAATAATCCAATTATTGTTTAATAGCATATTGTTCAGTCTCCAGGAGCTGGTGTAGTTTCTGTTGTTTCTCTTGTTAATTTCTAGCTTTAATACATTGTGTCAGGAAAAATGTAGGAAATTATGTCAATATTTTTGACTTTATGGAGCATATTTTATGTCCTAATATGTGGTTTATTTTGGAGAAGGCTCTGTGGGCTGCAGAGAAGAATGTGTATTCTCTAAATTGGGATGGAATGTTCTTTAGATGTCTGTTAGGTGTAATTGATCTAAGGTGTTAAGTTTTATTATTTCCCTGCTTATTTTCTGTTTGGATGGTCTGTCTAGTGATGACAGTAGGCTGTTAATGTCTCTGACTCTGATGGTGTCATGGTTTGATACAGGTGACCCCCACAAACAATTGAATGTGTTCTGATAGATCGATCCTCAGCTGATGGCAGTTTGGGTTTTACAATCTCGATGAAGCTGTGTTGTTGGGGGCAGGCTTATGGGGTTATAAGCCAGCTTCCCCTTGCCAGTGTTTGGCACACCTTTCTGCCGCTGTTTGCAGTGCTGTGGCAGAGGTGATGTCCAGCCCTCTGCTCATGCCATCGTTTTCCCTGCCAGAATGGAGTCTCCCCTCGAGTCTGTAAGCCAAATAAACCCATTCCTCTACAAGCCACTTTTGTTTGGGTTCTTCCTACGCAGCAACTATAAAGCTGACTGCAACAGTTTTGGTACCAGGACGTGGGGTCATCTGTTGCTACTAGAACCCTGATCTTGTGGCTTTGGGTCTTCTGGAAGTGATCTACAGGAGGAATGTGGAAGGACTTGAAATCTCAGCCTAAGAGATGCCTCGCAGTGCTGTGAGTACAGCTTGATGAACCATTCTGGTCAGAATTAAAAGACCTGAATGCAGTAAGAACTATGGACTGTGAGGTTTGGCTTACGAGGGGGAGAAAGAA
>PVHP010011170.1:0-12118 GCA_004024765.1 Zapus hudsonius
TTGGATATTACAGAACTGAATCCTTACCAATCATTTTGTCAGTCCTCTGTGTGATTTGAATTTATGCATATTTCAGGTAAGGCAGCTACTTGCCAGTGTACTGGTACAGGAACTCTCTGAAGCCAACATGATCTTCAGAGACAATATAAATAGCAGTACATTTTCTTTTCATTGCTGTCATAGCCAATGAAAAAGCTTGGTGCTGTAGAACTACCTAGATCACAGATTCAAACATAAAAAGACATCTGGAAACTGATGGGTGCGCACTATGAAGAAGAACAAGAAACTAACCTAATCAAGAGCACTGTGAGTGCCCAGAAGCAAACTACAGGGACATATGGGAATCAGGAATCAAGGCAGGAGGTGCCTCTGATGAAAAGGATGTGGGAGTCTTCAGTTCACTAATAACTGTGAGAAGATTTCATAAGGATGGTTTTATAGTAAAAAGAACCATTCCCAATTTCCCCCAAAGCCACAAAGGACGGTCATTTGGCTTGAATTTCAAAGCCTATAAACAATTCTTTAGAATTCCAGGGAGGAACTTTACTAAATAAGGGCCAAGGAAATAAGGAAGACTTTGTAGTATCAGCAGCAAATGTGGAAGCTGGTTTATGCCATCACGTGAGGATCGCGAAACTGTTGAGGATATGCCTGTTGGAATGCATTCTGTTCTCATAAGATTTCTCACATGGCATCAATTAGTCAGCTGGTTTAGCAAATCTAACAGTTTTCCATCAAGGAAGGCTTTCTTCTCTCATTACATTACAAGGGAAACGATTCTTTCGAAATACGCATTTTTCATTTGTTTCTTCTGTTGCCTGTCCTTTTGGCAGGTATACACAAAATATCATTTTTCTCAGAACCATGTACGGAAGAATTCCCCCTCATCTATTTTTCTAATAGTTTAACCATTTTGTCCCTTTCAGTTTTTGACTATTCATCTAAACCATAGGCAAAATTCTATGCAGGGATATACAATTACATGCTTTGGGTTCCATATTTAAGCTTTTTTATAATCCATATTATATTTAAGCTTTTTAAATAATTTTTTATAATGGGTTAGTTTTATATATGGTTATAGACAGAAATCAAGTTTTGTGTTTCTTTTCTGCCTCTGAATATCCAATAATCCCAGAATAATTTACTAATTATTGGCTTCTTTTAAGTATGTTCTTCGTGCATTTTTAGAGGAAGAATTGTCTGTGATGATGTAAATTTATCTGTGAAGAGTCAGTATTTGTTCAGTTGGCCTATGCATCAATTTTAACACCAGCATCTTGTTTTAGTTGCTTTATTTTTTTACTTGGCAGTAATAGAGATAGAATACTCAGGACCTAATGCATACTAAGTAAACCCTCTATCACTGAGTCATAGCCTCAGCCTGTTGGTTTTATTTATTTATTTATTTATTTATTTATTTATTTATTTATTTATTTATTTATTTATTTATATTTTGTTTTGTTTTGTTTTGAGACAAGTCTTGCTAAGCTACTCAGGCTGACCTGGAGCTCATTCAGTACTCATTCTGCAACCCATGCTGGCCTGGACCTCGTGTTTCTATGCCTAGGCCTCCCAAGTAGCTGAGATTACACATCAGTACCACCAGGCCCAGCTCAAAGTATGGTTTGAAGGCAAATATTATGGTGCTTCTAGCATTTTTATTTTTGCTCTAAATTTCGGGTTCTTCTACCGTTCCATATGAATTCAGAAATGTTTGATGATTTTTTCAAGTTCTCTGAAGATAGCATTGGTATTTTGATAGAAAGTACATTGAATCTGATCATACTGGGTTGCATAGATATTTTAGCAATACTAATTATTCCAATCTATAAACATAATATGTTGTTCCTTTTTTTTCTCTTCAACTTCTTTCATTGGTGTTTCAGAGATTCCACTGTAGGTTTGCACACCAGGTCATTTAAATTTAATTCTAAAAATTTAATTTTTTCATAGTTATTATGATTGAAATTACTTTCATGATTTCCTTTTCTGCTTCTGATAGAAATGGAAGAAATCAAATTTTTTCTACTTCAATAAAGAATTAACAACCAAAATACATAAGAAGCACAAATAACTCAATAAAATAGAAACAAACACTCAGGTTAAAATACAGACAAATGGGAGCTGGAGAGATGGCTCAGCAGTTAAGATGCTTGCCTGCAAAGCTAAAGACGCAGGTTCAGTTCACCAGTAAACATGTAAAGCCAGATGCACAAGGTGGTACATACATCTGGAGTTCATTTGCAGTAATAGGAGATCCTGGTGCTCTCTCTCTCTGTGTCTCTCTCTGTCTCTCTCTTTATCTCTCTCTGTCTCCCTGTCTCTCTCTTTCCTTTGGTCTGTCTCTCTGCTTAAAAATAAATAAACAATATTCAAATGCTAAGCAAGTACATGAAAAAATACTTAGCTAATTATCAGAGAAATGCACATGAAAACCATAATGGCACATTATCTAGCCCATTTTAAATGGATATTACTGTAAAACAAAATCTATCAAATTTTGGTAAGGAACAGCCATTATGGAAAACAGAATAGAAGGTTTCTCCCTAACTAGAAACAGAAGTGCCTTTCATTTGTATCAAGGTCCATAGAATCCATGTTAAGTGAAATCAACTAGGCACAGACACGTGAATTATCTATGTGCTGGTCTACATGTGGAAGATAGAGACCCTTAGGGATGGAGTTATGGCTCATTGGTTAAAGCACTTGCCTCTGGCCACATGAGCATGCAAACCATAGTTTGGGTCCTCAGCACCACATAAATGCCAGGAGATAGGTATAGCCTGCTTGTAATTCTAGCTCTTGGGAGCACAAACAGGGAATACCTGGGGCAAGATGGTAGATCATCAGATCAACAAGCTCTGGGCTCAGGTGAGAGACACTATCTCAGCATATAAAGTGAAGAGCACTTAACCAACCCTTTGGACTCTACATGCATCAACATGCATACACACATGTATACCACACACAAACACAAGCAAAGAAATTATCTAGTGCTACAGAATAAACACATGGTGACCAGAGAGTAAGAAGGATAGTGGGTAGGACTAAAAAAATAGCAAGTTCCAAGGTGTAGCTAATAGGAGGAGAACTCACATCTTGCCCAGGCCAATGGGGTTTTGTTGACAACATTTAATTGCATATATTTGTTCTGTCTTGTCTATTTTAGCAGGGTCTCACATTAGCACAGCCTGACCTAGAGTTCATTCTGTAACCTAGGCTCCTCTGACCTCAGCCTCCCAAGCACTGGGATTAGAGGTGTGTGTCACCTTGCCCATCAATAATTGTTTATTTTTAAATAGTTGGTAAAATATTATGTTTCTAACATAAGAAATTGTAATTGTGGTAATGGATATGCCAATTACTCCCACGTGAGTATTATACATTATGTAGATGTATTGAAATATTACATGGTACAATTTTTGTCAATCAACAATAATGAATGTATTTTGAAAATATTAATTTCTGGATCAAATTTCATGGCAAAGAGATCTTTTACAGCCCTCTCCTCTGGAGCAAGTAGCATGAACACAAGTGGAGTCTTCATATCTCATACTGTTAAAATAAATAATGAACAATCCATCACACTGTCAGATATTCTCTTGTGGTGGCTTGAATGTAAAATGTCCCCCATAGCCTCATGTATTTGTGATAAAAACCCATTCTTAATTTCTGGCTGGTGGATCCTCTGGGAGATTCAGCCTTGTTGGAGGAGATGTGTCACTGGAGCTGGGCGTTGAGGTTTTATTTAGTCCAGTCTCACTGGGCACTCAAGGTTAGTTCTTTCTCTCTGCTTCCTCCCTGCTAATATGAAGAAATGGGACACACAGAAGTCTGTTCCTGCCATGCTTTCCCTGCCACCATGAAACTTCCCCTGGAAATTTTAAGCTAGAAATAAACCTTTTCCTTCCACAAGTTCGGTTGGATGTTTTGTTCCAGCTATGAGAAGGTAACTAATCCATCTACCTACAGAAACATTTATTCTGCCAGCTAGTAATTTTGTTTTTCCTCCATGAAAACCAAAAAAAGGCTAATTTTTAAAAATGAGTACAATGAAGAATTAGTTCCCCAATACTCTGCTTTCATTACCTTTGAGTGCCTACTCTACTAAATCGTTGGAAACTTCCAGTCTGAACACTCAGAACCAGTAGTGACTAAGTGAGATTCTGGGTCAACACAGCAGCCAACCTATTGGGCTTGTGTTGCTTTATAATTGATGGGTTTGTTTGAAATCATTGAAAGCGAGGTAGAAATTGAATGTCACATAAAAGAAAACTTTGTGGTGGTGACATGCACATCTCTTCTCAGTCACTTGACACTTTTTAATTACCTTTCTCCAGGCCATTTCAACCTCTCTGGTTTAGACCAAGAAAGGGGCTGTGTTGACACAGAGGCCTACATTTGTTTATCTTGCATTTCTGTAGTTGACATGCCTTAGTGGTATTACTGTATTTGTGGGGTTCGGTAGTGATCCCATGGAGACACAAGGACCATACACTTGTTCATTCTCTCCTCATTTCTCCTGCTTTGCCATTCTTTGCTCTGAGACTGAATCCATATCCTTCATTGCAATACACTATGTTCACACAACTATGTCCGTCACTCGTTCACTAGGTGATGGGTCCTTACAAAATGGTCCTCTGAATTGACATAAAGCATAATGCAAACTCTGTCTCCTGTTTTCCTCTTTGGTACATGTCATTCCTATGAGGTTGGTGCTGCCTAACAACGGGTATTCAGTTCTAGGAAAGAGCTGCTTCTTTACCAGGCATTCAGAGGGAAGACCTCCTTGCAGGTTAGTGAATTTGATCTGTTTAATTTATGTTTAAATTGTCTTTATGAATATTATGGAAAGTATGATATTATTAATAGCAGAGATATCAATTCCTTTTGCTATCTTGCATTTTGTATGAAAGGAACTCAGCTACCAAGTG
Source organism: Zapus hudsonius (assembly GCA_004024765.1). Classification (NCBI taxonomy): domain Eukaryota; kingdom Metazoa; phylum Chordata; class Mammalia; order Rodentia; family Dipodidae; genus Zapus; species Zapus hudsonius. The sequence continues at coordinate 4,935 of PVHP010011170.1, forward strand.
ATTAAGTGTCTTTGTTCAGTGTTTGCTGGAAATGAAAGTTAGTGAAAATATTAGTGATAACATCTAAGCAACAAAATTCATATCTTCTCTAACTCATTGCTATAAAATTTTAGGTTCAATTCCAATGATAAATTATTGTTATTCTAAAGATTTAGCCTCAAGCTTTTAAAAGTCTTTCAATTATAAACTTAGAAAGATATAATTTCTTCTTTCAATGCCAAGATTAAAATACTCTGGGAACCATGGGTTAAGGAGACTAGAAAATAATTATCCATAAACATGTGTAGGTGACATTGTTTTACTGTCTATGAGGAAGCGATTTTTTTTTGCCTTAGACAAGAGTCTATAATATAATGCTTCTCTTTTATGAATTAGAAATGTTGGGCTCTAAAAACTTTTACCTTTTTTCCACTCCTAAAATTGTCTAAAAGCAATGTGATTTTTGTAAAAATGCTCCTGTGCTCCAAAGTCATTTGCCTGCCAATGCCTAATTCCAAGGCTGATGTTCTGGGGAAATGTGTAGTATGAGCCATGCCAGGATGTCTCATTTTATGTTAAATGGTCACAGATTTAATAATGGGCTGCAAAGAAAGGCTCACACTTAACTGTATCCTTTTCTTTTCCAAACCTCATCCAAGCATGCACAGGCACAAGGGAATGCCGTCCGCTTTCAATCCACAGCATCATGGAAAAGGCCCTCTCTGGGCTGTGTACATATTTAAAAATTATGTCCCATTAGGTCACTGAAGAAATTAATTGTGGGATTCTTCTCAAAATCACATTTTTTCCAGGCTCTGTTGTGGGCCACTCAATTAAACACCTCTCAGGGCCTTGGTGCTGAGCTAAACACAGCTAATTGTTCCATTTCTGCAAGAATGATTCATCTCCCAGATGTCTCAGACCTTTCAGCAGCTCTGCCCTACCAAGATTTTGGCATTTGAAAATAAAGTCATTTGGGACCCAGGCAGAGGAAAGAGATGGGTAAGTGAAGAGAGCAGGTTATTCTTCACCCGTGCCCTTTGGCATGAATGATCTTTAGTGAGAAAGGGCTTCTGATTCATTCTCTGGGCAGGACACCCCTCATCTTATCTGGCTCCCCGTGAAGAAGGATGGATGAAGGCTTCCCTTTTTTCTCTTCCCCCAGGTGCAGCCTTATTCACACTTGAGCCTGAGAGCTAGCACACAATAGAAGAGTTTCTGTGTCCACTGCCTCAGGTCTGTGTTCCTTTTCTCTTCGGTGTTTCTCATTTGTTCACAGCCAAACTGAAAATACTTGAAACTCAGTGATACTTATTTCCTCCCAATACTGGGGTAAGTGTGAGTGTGTGTGAGTGTGTGTGTGTGTGTGTGTGTGTGTGTGTGTGTGTGTGTGTGTGTTCTTACAGAAATCATGTTCAGAGTAACTCTATAGAGAAAGATCCTTACATCTCAAAATTTCTGGATTAACTTGATGATTTGAATGAATTTGTGTTTGACTTTAACATTTTTCTCTTTTACCCACATTGAGTAGGGTAACTGATCTAATCTTACAGCTGAATACATAGTAATTAATATGCTGGAATACAGAGAAGTATCCAAACCTGATGTCTGTGTGGTTCTAAGCCTTTTTCTTAAAGAACCAATAACTTATTATTATCACATTTATTTTTAGAATTCAACACAGATTGGCAAATTCTTCTGATTTAAAATGAAATGAGAAATTTCTATGTAAAACAATGTTTTAAATGGATGTGGATAAATATATATATTACTAATCTAGCCTTTACTAAAACCAATTAAATAAAACATCATTACCATTGGTTTGAGTTCTTAATACATACATCGAGACTGAGATGTGAATACACATAGTTTGCTTGGGAAATGACCCCCAGCAAAAGAATCAAGAGCAAGTAAGCACAAGAAGGGAAGGAGCCTATCAAGGAGGTATTGTCAAGTTTACCTCTGGGACAGCTAGAACTCATTTCCATTGGAGGACTCCAAAAGGCCCCAGTGAACCTGTAACTCAACAATTATCCTATCTGCAGGCCAAGAAAGCTGGAGTATTTGTGCATTAATACCCATAAGTAGTGTTCCTAACTAACATAGTTAAACCAGCCTACCAAGGTTGAGTGGACTCAGTCTTCTGGTAAATGGACAGACATGCAGCCATCGAAGGATTGATGGGGAGATGGGGGGTCAGGGCACTAACATTGTCTGAGCCATCACTGCACATTTCCAAACCTCCTTAGAAGTGACTAGAACTCTCAGCCAGTTCCCGAGATGGCCATGTTACCTGACTTTGCAATAGACGTCATCCTCTACCCTTCACCTTGTTATATTAATATTTCTCACTTGTTTTCTTCATGGCTTCTTAGTAGACTACTGGCTTGTCTAAACAGGCCGAGATCAGAATATTGGGGTGTAATACCCTAACATAATGCCCAGAAATACCTAGAATGTTTTAGTGAAATTCATGCAGATATAGATGATCTCTTAACCCCATAACATAAACAAAATATACCTATTAAAACCACAAAAATTAACTTTGATGTATTGATCCCAATCAAGTCTTGAAATTCTCCTCAAATTTTACCAGTATCCTTTTTATCAGCCTTTAAGGAAAAACGACTTATCTTAGACTCACATTACACTGAAAGTGTAGTATCTCCTCACTTTTCTTTGTCAGTTTGTATAAACTCTTCAATCTTTGCAAATATTTTTAAGCTTTTTACATCTTGACACTTTGTAATATGTTCTTCCATTTGGATTTGAATATGCCTTATGCTTTTTTCATGATTAAATTTCAGCTACCATCCCTGGCAGAGAAAATCATAATGTTAATGCGTTATTCTTTTCCTTGTTTCATACTCATGACTCACGTTTTTCATCCAAGCCATTATCCCCAATGTTAACATGGTGTCAGTCATCTTTCTCTGTTGTAAAATTATTTCACCAATTCACCTTCTTAGGGGACATACTCTGAGTCTATATATCATTCCTATTCATCAAATTCTCAATTAATCAATTTTTATATTTATCCACATCCAAATATTCTGCTCGGTTCCTCCAATTTGATTTATTGTTTCATCATCTTTAATATTATATATTTTCTCATATTCAACTTGTCCAGAGTGCATCAGTAGAAGCCCCTCCCAGATGGTTTCTTTATCCTATCTAAAGACTTCCAATAGACTCTGAATCCTTAAAGGACGTAGGTAATCAATTAAGAAGTAACTACTGTGACCAAACTAATGATATTTCCACTAACAGAAATCAAAATCATATTATTTAACCTACATATCTCCTTTTTATTTATTTTTAAACAGAAAGAAAGAGAGGGAGAGAGAGAGAGAGAGAGAGAGAGAGAGAGAGAGAGAGAGAGAGAGAGAGAGAGAGAGAGAGAGAGAGAGAGAGAATGGGCACACCAAGTTCCCCAACCACCGCAAAAAAATTCCAGATGCACGATACACTTTGAGCATCTTGCTTTTAAGTGGGTACTGGGGAATCAAACCCAGGTTGTTGGGCTTTGCAATCAAGTGCTTTAATGGCGGAGCCATCTCTTCCTTTTCATGAAGAGAATCATGAGAAAAGAAAAGCATTAAATTTAGAATGGAGTGTCTTGTTTGAGATACAAAGTAGCTTCCATAAATAGAAATACATTTGATGTGAAAATTTCTGAGATCAGATGTTTAGAATTAGTGAACTAGTTTATAATACTTATGGTTTTACTTAGATTTGGAATATGCTTTGACTATTTTCAATCAATGATCCCAAAACATTAGTAGCTATAGCTATTCAACTATGGTGTGGCCTGAAATGGAATACTTGTTCATATAATTAAAAAATGGAGTAATAAAGAAATAGCTGATAAAAAACAGTTAACCACCAAGTCAATTCAATCAGAAGATTTATCTTAAAATAGTCTGTCAGGCAGAAGTATCTCATTGAACTTCTATGAGAAATATCTCATAGAAAGCTCTAGTAATATCCAAAGCCATCTAAATCCACCATTTACTTTCCTTTAACTCTAAATCTCAAGAATCACCAGTTGATTACACAGTCCCACCCCTGGCCAGCATACTGTGGGCACAGAAAGAATGAAAAAAGAAAGCTTCCCCCACCTAAAAAAAAGTAAATAAATAACATTTTTTAAAAAGAAAGCTTCCTGAGCTTCCTTTGCATGGAGGGGATGAAGAGAGAAGTAGGGTTCACTATTTAACTCCCAGTCACCCTACCACTCACTGTTAACTGTGTTCCAGTGACTGTCCGAAACCTGGCACCACGATGACCATCCTTTGGAAAGTGAAGGCAGCAACAGGCTTAGAAAGAATGTGCTTCATTTCCTAGGTATTCATAGTGATAGTCTCAACGTACTCAGCACAGTTCACATAGATATCGCCTTTAATTGCAATTTGTTTTGTAAGTAAACACGAGGTATAATATATGCCATTTTCATATAAGCAGTTCATAAGTGGACAAAAGTTATATACGGATGAGTTTTCTTTTTAAATTTTTTTTGGGGGGAGTTCTTAAAAACGTTTGAGTTGAAGGTGTTTGCCACATATTTTATACTGACCTCCATATAATGCAGAGTGGGAAGTTGACTCAGGCTATTACACAAAAGCCAATTCTAACCAGGTGCTTCGGGTCACAGGTTCAGTTCATTCATTGGCTACGCTTCCTTTGGGCTTAGTTAACTAAACTTTATGCAGAATAGAACTTAATAAAAGAAAGGAAATCCTACCAGGACCTGCTCCAAGGAATCTCAGGGTTTGAAACAAATTGCTTGGCCTCCAATGCCTTCAGGTTAACCATATGTAAACAATTGCTACTTTTCACACCAGAAGCAGCTTACCTCTCAGAGGTGGATGGATTCCTTGGCCATAAAGTTTATAAGTCCACCAGCTAAGTTTATGAACTGCTCAGGCATCCTTTGGAAATGAAAGGTGCTGTGTAGTGGCAAAAAGAAACACAGCCAATGAGCCTACCTCTGATTAGCCTGATACACTCCTCTTGCAATGAAATGAGGCATGTTCGAAAAGAATTAAAACTGATCCAAAACACTGAAATGCCCGTGAGCCTGTAAAGCACATGGCCAATATATCTACCGCTTCAGAGAGCTGTTAAATACAGGAACGCTTAAGAAGAGGTTGGATGGAATAAAATTAAACCAAGTTTGGCTACAATACATCTTGTCCCTGCTGCAGACTTAAGGAAAGTTCTTGGAGGACTTTACTTCCACCTGAGGTCAGTGGCAATACTATAGAGACTTAGAGAAGGATTTCATTCAAGTTTTCCACATTTTCATCTCAAGTTTGATTTTACCTAGAGCCAGGACTTCGGCACCTCCTCCAAATTTGGTCAGACTGGCCGTGGTCTTACCTGAAGCTGCTATAACAAAAAATCCCATGCACAGCGTTGATTTGTTCATGCAACTATCTAGTTGTCACAGTCAGAAAGCTAGGAGGTCAAAGCTCAGGTTTCAGCCAATCAAGAGAGTGGTGAGAGCCTACTTCCTTTTCCATCCACATTTGTCTGTTCGTTGTGTCCTCACGTGGAAGAGGAGTCCTAGCTCTCCGTGGCTTAAGAGAACTATTCCCCATCATGAAAGCTGATGATCCAATCAACTCCCCCAAAGCCCCACCTCTTTACCATGACACTGGAGGTTAAATTTCAACCTATGCATTGTGGGGCTGCACATTCAATCCATCAGAAAGTATAGGATCATCAGAAAGTTTGACTGTTAGTTGAAGCCACCTGTTTGGGGATGACAGGTAAGATATGTGGTCAAGGAAAGAGAGTGTGTTATTCAATAAATATCAGAATACTCACCAATTAGAGCTTTAGGTTAGAAATTTTGTTTTCCATATGGAAAACTCTGGATGACAGTATTGGCCATCTTTCCTGTAACTCATGACTCTGTACTGATTTTTCAAGATGGCTCCAAGCACCCAAGCCCTGCATCCACAAAGAATAACGTCCTCACAAAGGAAGAGTAATTGGCCTTCTATTCCCAGCCTGGTGTTCCCTAAAGGAGAGAAGGATCTCCCGAGGCACCTGATTTCCTCTCTGGTCAAGAATAGAACACATCAGAACTGCCAAGGAGCCTGGGGAAGCAATTTCTCAGTTAGCTTTTCTGAAAGGGGAGAATTGGGTTCCAGGTGGAAAGCTGACAGTGATCAACGTTTCCTGACTGGCAAGAAGGAAGAAGATGGGAGGAATTATCAGTGTGCAGGAATACAACCATCAGTGTGAGATTTTTCCTCTTTCTCTCATATTACCCACGTTCACAGACAATGCACACTTTCCATAAAGTTTTAAAAGTACCTAGATCTGAAATGCCCACCAGTAAGTGGAGCTCTCCAGGCTTAATGAGGCCCAAGGGCTACCTCAGTAGTGGCTGAGAATCTGACCAAGGTGTCAGTTTAGGATTTCATAGTATTGCTGTCTAGGCAACCATTGATGAAATAGCTTCAATTCTCATTTTTTTTACAGATTTTATTCTGTGCTCCTCATGCATCTTTCCAGGTTTTTCTACAAACTGAAAGAATTTAAAATAGCATTTTAACAGCTTTATCATTTCAAATTTAACATTAAATCGAAGCATGCATATATTTTTCAGAAACACTATAGTCTAGTGTAGTGATTTACTTTTTTGTGCATGTGGAATATTGAGCTGTGGTATGTGCATGTGTATGTATGTATTCACTGACGCAACATTCCGTGGGCTCACCTGAGGGAAAAATCAATTGTCTTTCTCTATAATTCAAAAGCCTCAGTGATGCTCCATTCTCTGCTGCCTACATGACTGGGGTTATAGAAGGGTTCTGGAGATTCCAATTCAGGAATGGCAGACCACTCAGGACCTCATGTTTCACAGGAAGTACACTTAACCACTGAGCCATCTATCCAGTGCTCCTATAGTGATTTAAAAAATATTCATGAATATCCAGAATTTGGGTGAATTCAATGAACAGGGTGCAGATGAATATTACCCATGCTCTGATATGTATCTAGAGAGCTCAGCTGTTGTTTTTGTTTTCATTTGGGACTAAGAAACGCTTGTTAAAAATTAATCATAATTCATCAAATATGAAGCATTCTTTAGTGGAAAGAGTTCAGGATTTGAACTACTAACATGGTTGGATTTTTACTTATTTATTTCAGAGAAACAGAAAAAGAGAAAGGGAAGAGAGAGAGAGAGA